>JAWNNU010000090.1:0-56702 GCA_035044585.1 Scaptomyza polygonia
GCAACGAAGACCAGCAAGGGCAACGGCTGCATCCGAGAGGCGATTGCCAAAAAACCAGCAGAGGCAGCGAAGACTAGCAAGGGCAACGCCTGCATCCGCGAGGCGATTGCCAAACAACCAGCAGAGGCAACGAGGACCAGCAAGGGCAACGCTTGCATCCGCGAGGCGATTGCCAAAAAACCAGCAGAGGCAACGAAAACCAGGCTTAGGCTGAGGTAGTTCAGCCTCTCCAGGGCCACCCTACAAGAAATTTGTATTGTGCCGGGACCGTTCGATTGTGGATATATGCAAAACGCCGTGTTTAGAAAAGCATGGGTAGCATATGAGTAGTGATGGGACAAACTAAGCGATACCGGTCATCCGGTTGGGAGCCTAAGCGCCTTTTGGTGTTGTAATCGCCCCTTCGTCTGTTGCGGCTTGAATGCTCCTGGTATTAACCAAGGCCGCACCAAGTTCGGAGACAGGCAAGCGCCGTTTGAGAGCACGTGGGCTGACGCGGTATAAACCAAGCGACCAGCCAACGGAGTCCCAAACGGTGGGCGACCACACGCACTTTTCGCACTTGCACAATTCCTAATAGATTTCTACAATTAAGAACAGCCCGTCATTTTCCACTTTCATTATAATTTTTGTTTCTCTTTATTCTTAATAATCTGTCTCTACTTCCCTGCCTATTCGCACCAGACCATAGTCATAAAAGAAACAAAAACCGCGCAGCCTCGCTTACCCTGGCCCCTCGTGTGTGTATGTTTGCTGGCTCCTGATCCCTGCCTCCTTGTGTGTGTATGTTTGCTTGCTCCAGATCCTTGCCTCCTCGTGTGTTGTTTGCTTGATCCTGGTCCTTGTGTCTGTTCCTCGCTGGTTCAACTGCGCGTGTAATTTGCCTTGTCGCCGTAGCGATCGCGACTTTACATTTTCGAGGCCTCCGCGTGACTGACATTGGCGTTTTCTCGTCAGGGCGATCGAGGCCTGTCGCTGCTGAGCCCTTTCCAGGCTGAGCTGCTTTTATCGGCGTCGCTGCCCACGCTTCGGCTCGTTCTAGGTTTTGTTCTCGTTCTAGCTGCTGCCATGCGCCGTTGGCTCGCGCCGCTGCTCTCTCTCTCTCTTCGCTGCTTCTGTTTTTGCTGTCGGTGTTGCTTGGCTCGTGCCAGGCCTCTGCTGCCGTTGCTCTGCTGCCGACGTTGCTTGGCTCGTGTCAGGCCTCTGCTGCTGTTTTCTCTGCGGCCGACGTTGCTTGGCTCGTGTCAGGCCTCTGCTGCTGATTTCTCTGCTGCCGGTTGTTTTTCTCAGCTTGTTCTGTTGATGTTCCCTTTTGGCTGCCGCGTCTGATATGTGCCGTAGGCTTCGGCCGTTGTTGCTTCTTCTCTCCCTCCAGGTCACTGCTTTTGCTGTCGGTGTTGCTTAACTTAACTTAACTCCACTCAAGTGGACTAAAACGAAATAGCACAGCTGTGACGTCATAATACCTAAACCCCTTAACCCTAGAAAATGTAACACTTAAAACTAGAAAACTAAGCAAAATATATACAGTAGTCTTCGTGACTAAAAAATGTGACTCGTCACACCCCCCCCTTACTTCCCGGGGCGAAAACGAATGGAAACGCCACCCGCTGGTGCGATGGTAACGCGAAACAAACCCTCGGGCAGCTCCATGGCGAAGCGTCGTCTCCATCTGCCTTGCTGCTGAAGTTGCTTCTATTATGCTGGCCAGTATCGCAAGCGATACTAGTCCGCCTCGGTCTTCTGGTCTTTGTATCCGCTGCGAAACGGGTTCCGCCGGGTGGCTCTCGGCCGTGCGGGGCCAAGAACGCCTCCCCAGGTCCTATCTCGTGCTATTGGTACCAATGACCCGCCGGTTATCACGCCGTTATCTCGAGTCTTGTCTGTCGTGGCTGGCTCGTCTGTCGTAGTGTCGGACGCCTCGCGGATGTAGGCGTTGCCCTTGCTGGTCCTCGTTGCCTCTGCTGGTTGTGTGGCAATCGCCTCGCGGATGCAGGCGTTGCCCTTGCTGGTCTTCGTTGCCTCGGCTGGTTATTTGGCAATCGCCTCGCGGATGCAGGCGATGCCCTTGCTGGTCTTCGTTGCCTCTGCTGGTTGTTTGGCAATCGCCTCGCGGATGCAGGCGTTGCCCTTGCTGGTCTTCGTTGCCTCGGCTGGTTGTTTGGCAATCGCCTCGCGGATGCAGGCGTTGCCCTTGCTGGTCCTCGTTGCCTCTGCTGGTTGTTTGGCAATCGCCTCGCGGATGCAGGCGTTGCCCTTGCTGGTCCTCGTTGCCCCTGCTGGTTGTTTGGCAATCGCCTCGCGGAAGCAGGCGTTGCCCTTGCTGGTCTTCGTTGCCTCTGCTGGTTGTTAAGCAATCGCCTCGCGGATGCAGGCGTTGCCCTTGCTGATCTTCGTTCCCTCGGCTGGTTGTTTGGCAATCGCCTCGCGGATGCAGGCGTTGCCCTTGCTGGTCTTTGTTGCCTCTGCTGGTTGTTTGGCAATCGCCTCGCGGATGCAGGCGTTGCCCTTGCTGGTCCTCGTTAGCGCAATAGCTTGCTGCGCCGCCCGCTGAGCTACTTCGGTCGGCGGAACCCTTCAGCAGTTCTGGTATCCCCTGGGCCAAGCTTCGGGTATCGACTCGGTGGGTGTGATACTGCTCGTTCCTCCAAACGCTCGATGAATCGCAAGGGATCTGTAGCGCCGTCAAAAGTAACGCCCCAGCGTTGCATACGCTCTACGCCCCTGACTGCAGAAACGTCGCGTTGGTTTTGTAGCCCCTTTCGCTTGCTCGTGCCACGCGCTGCTGTTGGCCAGGCACCGGTATGCTTAGGTATTGCATACCCAGGCTAGCTGGTTGTCCTGGTGCGAGTTCCTCTGCTTGGTCTTCGTTTCCACTCATAGTAGGCGACGATGACTCTGGTTCGACTGTTTTCTAGTTGTGTTGTAAAGCTCAATTTATGGGATTTTTCGTCGGGCCGAACGATCGTAGCCGCGGGTTCACGAGCGCTGCGCTGCTCTGCTCGCCTCTCTCTCTCGTTTGACATTTGTTGGTGCGATACCCACAACACCTCTCTCCTGCCCTGTAGACTCTGCGACCCTAAGGCTCACGCCTGCATTCCTCCTCCCTGTACCTGTAAACAGCATGTAAAACTGCGCAGCATGTTCTAGCACGTGCCTGGCCCCTCGCGCAAAAAGAAAAGAAGAACCTGTTTCCAAGCAATGCCTCCCAAACTGTAACCACGTGCTAGTGTGTGTATGCTTCTGAAAAACTAGGCAGTTTGCAAAAAAAAAAATGCCGGCACCAGCGTGCAAAATAAAACCTTGACCAATGCATTTCAAACTGTGCTCATGCGTTTTTGACTGCACCAGTGTATGCAAAACTGTGCTCACGCGAGGGCGCTCGAAGACAATGTGTATGTGTGCATGTGACCAACAAACCATAAAACTCGACCAGCAGCCAAAAAAATGCGCAGTATTCAAAAACTGTACCCATGTGCCAGCGTGTGCAGCTGCATAACCAAAAATTACAACAGACAAAACTAACGGCGTTTCTCGAACCGTCATAAAATATTAGTGCGCATATTCATGAATATATGCGCCTTTCGCGACCACGCTCTGTCGACATCCCAGTCGGACCGCGGCTTATTGCCGTTATGCGCGCACCCCTTAGGACCACCACTGCTGAAATCCCTAATGAAAAATCACCACACTTTTCTTCACTCTAGCTTTTTACACTATTTCGACGTGACCTTCCAAAATCTAGTAAAAACTAAAAATCCCAGAGTCCCTGCTCGGGCGCCACCTGTAAGGTAGCTTTTCTTAGGCTGAGGTAGTTCAGCCTCTCCAGGGCCACCCTACAAGAAATTTGTATTGTGCCGGGACCGTTCGATTGTGGATATATGCAAAACGCCGTGTTTAGAAAAGCATGGGTAGCATATGAGTAGTGATGGGACAAACTAAGCGATACCGGTCATCCGGTTGGGAGCCTAAGCGCCTTTTGGTGTTGTAATCGCCCCTTCGTCTGTTGCGGCTTGAATGCTCCTGGTATTAACCAAGGCCGCACCAAGTTCGGAGACAGGCAAGCGCCGTTTGAGAGCACGTGGGCTGACGCGGTATAAACCAAGCGACCAGCCAACGGAGTCCCAAACGGTGGGCGACCACACGCACTTTTCGCACTTGCACAATTCCTAATAGATTTCTACAATTAAGAACAGCCCGTCATTTTCCACTTTCATTATAATTTTTGTTTCTCTTTATTCTTAATAATCTGTCTCTACTTCCCTGCCTATTCGCACCAGACCATAGTCATAAAAGAAACAAAAACCGCGCAGCCTCGCTTACCCTGGCCCCTCGTGTGTGTATGTTTGCTGGCTCCTGATCCCTACCTCCTTGTGTGTGTATGTTTGCTTGCTCCTGATCCTTGCCTCCTCGTGTGTTGTTTGCTTGATCCTGCTCCTTGTGTCTGTTCCTCGCTGGTTCAACTGCGCGTGTAATTTGCCTTGTCGCCGTAGCGATCGCGACTTTACATTTTCGAGGCCTCTGCGTGACTGACATTGGCGTTTTCTCGTCAGGGCGATCGAGGCCCGTCGCTGCTGAACCCTTTCCAGGCTGAGCTGCTTTTATCGGCGTCACTGCCCACGCTTCGGCTCGTGCTAGGCTTGGTTCTCGTTCTAGCTACTGCCATGCGCCGTTGGCTCGCGCCGCTGCTCTCTCTCTCTCTTCGCTGCTTCTGTTTTTGCTGTCGGTGTTGCTTGGCTCGTGCCAGGCCTCTGCTGCTGTTGCTCTGCTGCCGACGTTGCTTGGCTCGTGTCAGGCCTCTGCTGCTGTTTTCTCTGCGGCCGACGTTGCTTGGCTCGTGTCAGGCCTCTGCTGCTGTTTTCTCTGCTGCCGGACTAAAACGAAATAGCACAGCTGTGACGTCATAATACCTAAACCCCTTAACCCTAGAAAATGTAACACTTAAAACTAGAAAACTAAGAAAAATATATACAGTAGTCTTCGTGACTAAAAAATGTGACTCGTCACAGTCTTTATCTATCGCATAGTAAATTAAAGTGTTAAGATTGGAGTTCTACGATAACTAGGGGGCTGGCAAATCGATAAACTCGATAACGCAAAATCGATAGATCCAGCTATTTCGCAAGCTCTTACAGCTAGAACTACCAAATTTGGGGAGAAAATAGCTACTAATAATCTCCAAAAAACTGCATCAAAAATTTTGGAGCCACTCCCATCCATTCTGCCCCCAGCCCCCCCGCAGTATAATACTAAAAATGCCCATATCTTCTACAGTTTTTGAGCTAGCGCCATTAAATTTAGTGCCAAGAAAGGTGTTGACGATCCCCAACAAAGTTCATAAAAACTTTGGATGCCACGCCCATTTATACTGCCCTATCCGCCCTCAAACACTCCAACGCTACGCTAAAAACAGTTGTGCGTGTATCTTCCATAGTGTTTGAGCTAGAGTCACAAAATTTGGTAGGTCGATAACTTGAAACGACCCCTAAAAAACTGCATCAAAGTTTTGGAGCCCCACTCACCCATTCCTAACTTAGCCCCCCCCCCCCCCCGCAGTTCAAAAACAGAAATGCCTATATCTCTTACAGTTTTTGAGTTAGAGCCACCAAATTTTGTGCCTAAATAGGTGATTATAGCCCCAAAATAAATGAATAAAAACTTTGGATGCCACGCTAATCCATACAGCCCAAGCTGCTCCAAACCGCCCCAATGCTTCACTAAAAACGGGAATGCGTGTATTTTCCAAAGCGTAAAAGCTAGAGTCACCAAATTTGGTAGGAAGATAGCTATTAACGATCTCCGAAAAACTGCATCAAAGTTTTCGAGCCACGCCCCCCGTTCCGAGCCCTCTGCATTTTGAAATAAAAAACGCCTATATTTTCCAAATTTTTTGAGCTAGAGCCGCCAAATTTGGTCCCAAGATAGGTGATGAAAAAACCCAAAAAAAGTGGATGGCGCCCCCCACCCATACCGCCCCCAGTCCCCTTCCACCATATTCTACTAACTTTGAGCTAGAATCACCAAATTTGGTATGAGGATAACAATTAACATCATAAATAGATCTGCAGCAAAACTTTTGACGCCACGCCCCCCATACCAGCCCCCAGCCCCCCTTCACCATATTCTACTAACTTTGAGCTAGAGTCACCAAATTCGGTTTGAGGATAGCTATTGACATCTTAAATAGATCTGCAGCAAAATTTTGGATGCCACGCCCCCCCCCCCCCCCTTTCCAACCCAAGCCACCCCTTCCCAATTTGGTATGAGGATAGCAATTGACATCATACACAGATCTTCAGTTTAAATTTTGATGCCACGCTCTTGTTAAGAATCTATGTATTGACCTTGCTCCCCTCTAACACTTGCCCCCTCTAACACTTGTCTCACCTAACACTTTCTAATCATAATCTAGAAGTATGTATTGATCTTGCTGCAGCTGCTACTGTTGTTAATAACAATGCGAGATAGGAATGTATTCTCCTTTGACTATGATGTACTAACCAACCTTGACTGTGTTTTGATTTTTACCTGACAAAATTATCAATCCTTTGTTCTCAACCCTCCTTTGACTTTCATGCACTCACAGGTGTCCACGCTTGATCTGATGAAATTATCAATCCTTTGTTCTCAACCCTCCTTTGACTTTGCTGCACTTATAGGTGTCCACGCATGATCTGATGAAATTATCAATCCTTTGTTCTCCATGGTATTATTAAAAAGGGTCACGATTATGGAAATTTTTTTTAAAAGGGTCAAAAAATCAGCGGGGGATAATAAAAGGGTCAAAAAATCAGCGGGGGTAATAAAACTGTCAAAATTAATAGGGGCTATGGTGTAGAACCGCCATTCTCCTACTACTGCGGTTGCTTCTTTTATGAACAAGCACAAGCTTTTACAGTTGTTGGTTGCCGCTGCACTATGGGGCACTTTGCCAAAAAAACTCTCATATACTAATTTTTTACATGTCCTAATATTAACTACTTGTTTATGCAAATCTCTTGTAAGAATTATATAGTTGGCCGATCTCAATGATTTTTTAAAAAAAATTTAGTATTGTAACAACAAGCTTAACTCCCAGATTTGGGCCTGATATGTTGAAAACACGGGGCGGTAACAAGCCAATTTTATAAAAAAGATTTTCCTTCGGTTCTTACAAATCTAATGCAAAAAACCAAATCAAAATATCTTGCGTGGTTTGCAAGCTATTAATTAATCCCAGTTTTTGGCAAAATGCCCACAGTGCGTTGGCACGCCGCTTGCTTTAAAACACCACTAAGTGCAAGGGCAACTGAAACAACACTATATGCACAGTCTATCCGCTATAGCTATCACTATCGCGCCCGCTCGCACTTATTGCTAATACATGTGCACATAAAACACGCATATTGCCAAAAATGTATTGCGCTTAAAATTTCATTTACTTATGGATTCAAAAACTTTATATGTAGCAGTATTATACTTTATATACTGTTTGAAAGCTAACAAATTCAATTAACTCCTATATAAATGAGATTCCATTTGGGTATGTATTTAGTATAAAAAAATCTAAATGAACGCGGCGAAAGTGGTCGCAAAAATGTTTACTTCAAATTGCACCCCTAACCTGCCGAATAACGTATTCTACGTTAAAACAAAATGCAACCTGAAATCATCGTGAGGGCCTTCAATTCGGATTATAATGTGTGAGTGAAAAAATAAACAAATGTATTATTTATTTATTTATTTATTGTCAGCTATGAACAGCTGACATGAGAATAAAACTAATTAAAGTAATCATAATGAAAATAATTAAGTTTAAAGTAAAATTTAAAATTATGTGAAGTGCTGAAAGTAAATTAAGGTTGAAAAAATTATAAAGTTAACGTTAAAGCTCTGGGAAATTCAACAAGAAAATAATTGGCCCAACATTTGTTGCGTGGATTGGGAAAAACCCAGAAAAACCCAATCAGACCAGTGGTAGATTAGTGATTAGTGGTTACGATTAGATAAGGCAGAAAGGATAGATCGTTTTAGTACTGGAGTCGAGGTCTCCAGAGAGACAAGAGAATAAAGTTTGTTATAGTCAGAACATAATACACGAAATGGTTCATGAATTAAATAGTTGCTCGAGCAACGATCGAGGCTGAGGGGTAAAAAGTTACGTGTGGATCTAATGGGAACATTAAATTTTTTTCGACTTAGAAGAACTGATGAGTCGATTTCACCATTAAGTAGATTATTGACAAATACTACACCATGCATAATTCTACGGTTCAACAGGGAAGGAAGATTAATTAAAAGAACTCTACTTGAATAGGGGGGAAGGTCTATTCCAGGAACCCAGTTAAAACATCTGAGCGCAAACAGAAGAAATTTCCTCTGCACTGATTCAATTCTATCCTGGTGAATCCCGTATTGCGGGGACCACACACAAGATCCATACTCCAGGATGGGACGTACTAGGGATGTATATAGCGTTTTAGTGGTGTAGGGGTCATCAAACTCTTTAGACCACCGCTTGATGAAGCCAAGAACGTTTATGGCCTTATTGACCATCGACGATATGTGAGAATCAAATTTTAATTTGCTATCAAGAATGATGCCTAAATCTTTAATTTCAAAAACGCGGACAAGTGGTGAAGCATCAAGCACGTAGTGAGCATTATGAGGGGTACCTCTACAAAAAGTCATGATTTTACATTTTGAACAATTTAAATTAAGTAAGTTATAACGGCACCAAGCTGACAGTGCTCCCAAGTCTGACTGTAGTAAGTTACTAAGAGAATCATCATTATAGGTGAAACATAGCTTTACATCATCAGCAAACATAAATACACGAGAATTAGTAACAACAGCAGGAAGATCGTTAATAAAGAGATTAAATAGCAATGGTCCTAGGTGACTCCCCTGAGGGACACCTGAGGTAACAAAAATAGGTTTAGATACAGATGATTTAAAAACTACTTTTTGTGTTCGGCCACACAAGTACTCAGAGAGCCACGACAAGAGTTTCGCTGGAAATCCAATAATATTTAATTTTTCGAGCAGCAAAGAAAGACTTACGGAATCGAAAGCCTTACTAAAATCTGTATAAACGACGTCAGTCTGCATTTTTGCTTGAAACCCTTTGATAACAAGTGAGGTAAACTCAAGAAGGTTGGTGGTAGTAGATCTTCGCCTAACAAAACCGTGTTGATAAGGGGATAAAATTGAACAACATAAGTGCTGCAATTGAGAGCATATAATTTTTTCCAAGACTTTCGGAATGGCAGACAACTTGGATATACCCCTATAGTTTTTTACGTTAGACTTAGAAGAATTTTTATGAAGTGGAATAATAAAAGATTCCTTCCATATACCAGGAAACACAGCTGAGTCAACCGATAAGTTAAATAATTTATGTAAAGGTTTACAAAGTGAATCCGCACAGTATCTAAGTATACAACCTGGCACTCCATCTGGACCGGGCAAAAAGCCGGGTTTGATTGAGTTAAGGTCGCCTAGTAGAGTACACTCAGCTATAACGGGGACATAAATGCAGTTTGACGCTTGGACTTGAAAAGGATAGGAATTATTGAAACTATATGAACTCGGCGAGTATACTGATTGAAAATACTTAGCAAATAGATCGGCCACTGCCTGATCTGTATTTGCTTTTGTATTATCAAGGTAAACCGAGGATGGCGAGCAAGAAGATTTACGTTTTGAGTTAACAAATTTATAAAACTGTTTTGGATCACGGGAAAAGTTTGATCTGCAACGATTGAGATAATTGTTGTAACAAAAAGTGTTTACCGAAATAAAATTTGACTTTGCAATTATATACGAGGATAAATCTATGGTATTTCCAGATTTTTTAAATTTTTTATAGGATCTGGTCTTGACGTTTTTTAATTTTGTGAGTTCCCTCATAAACCAAGGTGGTTTATTTTCACTTGTAGGAACAGTGAGGGGAACACAGATATCCAAATGCGAATTCAAGGTCCTGTAAAAAATGGTGATGGCAGTTTCTATATCACTACAAGAATAAAGGTGAGACCAATTAGTGTGATGAAGAAGATCATTCAATTTTTTAAAGTTAGTTTTACGAAAACATCGTGTTTTTAAAGAATTTTTAGATGCTGGTATATGGTTAAAAAGTTCAAAGGAAAGTTCTAAAGTTGGATGGTAGGTATCTTCAGGAAGCACTAGAGGGGATACTCTACTAACATTACTACAATCAGAATCAGAAACGAATATCAAATCTAACATTTTATTACTACTGTTCTGCACCCTGTTAACTTGTGATAGGCCTAACTCTAAAAGACCCTCGATAAAATCATCAGAAGTGGCCGGTAATTGCGCCGAAGATGTGTCATTCACGGACCATACAACATGTGGCAAATTAAAATCACCAACCACTATAAGTTGATCAATATCCGTCAACAACGACGCAACAAGTTGCAGGGCATTCAGATGGGATATGTAAATGTTATTATCAGAATTGGGAGGAATATATGAGCAAGTAATATACAATGAGCGGCCGCTACATAATATTTTAACACAAAGAAACTCTATACCCGGATAATCATGGGAATGAATTTGTTCAGAGGAAATACAAGAATCAACTGCAATGAGAACACCGCCCCCCTTGCGGGAGGTGCGATCGCATCTGTACAGGTTATACTTATTAGGCAAAACGGAATAATCAGATATATTAGGTTTTAACCAGGTTTCTGTGAATGCAACTATCTGTGAATCAAAGGACAAGCTGTTTACATAAAGTTCAGAAAGTTTAGTGTTAAGGCCTCGAACATTTTGATAGGCCAAGCTAACTACTTTTATTAGTTTTTTGCCGTGGAAGTTGAGGCAACAGGTTGGATATCTGGCGGTGCACTACTGATTCTAATACCATTATTAACGTTGTTTCGCCGATTAACATACTCCTTTACCACGAGCTTTGGCGGCCAAAACTTTTCTGAACAAATTGTTGCGAAAAGTTCGGGCGGAACACTCAGCTTGAAGGAAGATATGCTCCGGGCATGTTTAAACTTAAACTTTTCAACATTAATAAAAGGGGAGTCTATTTTACTTTTAACATAGGCACTCACATCTTCCAACGAAGTATCGGGCAGCCAGACACGAATATAAATTTATTGATAGGCACAACAATAAGAGGTTTGGGGGTATTTGTGTATTTGCTAGTAAGCAGTCTCTTATTTTGGCTGTAAAGCCCGAACATTTTAAGTGGATCATGTTATCACATAATCTACATAAAATAAAGTCTTGGTTGTTGGACCCAACCAATTTGCAACTTGAACTGCAGCAAGCAAGCATATTGAGTATAATTTAATAAATATGGAATGACCTAGAAAAGTTGATATGCTTTATCAAACAAAAAGTAGGGTGCTAGAATGAAGTAAGAAAGTGACAATGCGATGAGCACTTTAGAAACGGTAAAAATCAGAAGAGCGCTTAAGCGAGAGAGCGTGAGCGCACTAGCAGATTTATCCGCGCGTACGTCGGATAAGAGCGGACGAAAACGTGAGAGGACTGATGCTGGCAAGCAAGAGCAAGAAAAATAGACAAGCTGTTTGTTGTTAGTGTACGAACGACAACACAGAGTAAGCAAACGCAAATATATGTTTGTATTAATATGCGTTTGTTTTCTTTATTGCAAAGCACTGAAGCGTAAGTTCTACTGCAAGTTAAAATGAGATTAAAGACGGCAATCAATTGATGCACACAAAAATATATATATATGACGTATATTTGCGTTCACTTTTAGAATTGTTTACCAAATAAAACCAATTAAAACTCCGTAAAAACACACAAGAAAACAATATATTATTGAGAGCACTAAAAAACACAACCGTCACCAACGAAAGACAAAAGCTTTACGAAATTAAAAATTATTAAATATATGTATAAACAAAATAAAAACAGTCCGATCGAAATTAACCGACTTGTGAGAGTGTAGGGTATTATCAGTTGTTTGTACGTAGGCTGGTCCAAGTCGACTTACCTGCGTATGATATTTTTATCTTAGTCGGTGGTCCGTTTTGCATATTATCGTCTGCTTACTGAAGTCCCGGAACACAAGATAACGAAAGACGAAAAGAAAGAGGAGTCTGAGTCTGAAGATGACGATATGGGCTTCGCTCTCTTTGAATAGAAGCCATCAGTTCATCATAGCAAACAAAAGAATGATAATTTTACTTTGATTTTATTGATCTTCTGATATTTTCTTGTTTTATTTTTATTTATTTATTTATTTATTTATTTAATGTCGGCTATGAGCAGCTGACAAATCAAAATTAACTATAATTATAATATTAAAATAATATAGTATAAAATAAATAATTATAATATCTGAAATAAAGTTCAAAATTATGATAAAAAATTTAAAAATTTAACGTTAAAGCTCTGGGAAATTCCAAATAAATATAACTGGTCCAACATTTGTTGCGTGGATTGGGAAAAACCCAGAAAAACCCAATCAGACCAGTGGAAGATTAGTGATTAGTGGTTACGATTAGATAAGGCAGAAAGGATAGATCGTTTTAGTACTGGAGTCGAGGTCTCCAGAGAGACAAGGGAATAAAGTTTGTTATAGTCAGAACATAATACACGAAATGGTTCATGAATTAAATAGTTGCTCGAGCAACGATCGAGGCTGAGGGGTAGGAAGTTACGTGTAGATCTAATGGGAACATTTAATTTTATTCGACTTAGAAGAACCGATGAGTCGATATCACCATTAAGTAGATTAGTGACAAATACTACACCATGCATAATTCTACGGTTCAACAAGGAAGGAAGATTAATTAAAAGAAGTCTACTTGAATAGGGTGGTAGGTCTATTCCAGGAACCCAGTTAAAACATCTGAGCGCAAACAGAAGAAATTTCCTCTGCACGGATTCAATTCTATCCCGGTGAAGCCCGTATTGCGGGGACCACACACAAGATCCATACTCCAGGATAGGGCGTACCAATGATGTATATAGCGTTTTAGTGGTGTAGGGATCATCAAACTCTTTTGACCACCGCTTGATGAAGCCAAGTACATTTATGGCCTTATTGACCATCGACGATATGTGAGAATCAAATTTTAATTTGCTATCAAGAATGATGCCTAAATCTTTAATTTCAAAAACGCGGACAAGTGGTGAAGCATCAAGCACGTAGTGAGCAGTATGAGGGGAACCTCTACAAAAAGTCATGATTTTACATTTTGAACAATTTAAATTAAGTAAGTTATAACGGCACCAAGCCGACAGTGCCCCCAAGTCAGACTGTAGTAAGTTACATAGAGAATCATCATTATAGGTGAAACATAGCTTTACATCATCAGCAAACATAAAAACACGAGAGTTAGTAATAACAGCAGGAAGATCGTTAATAAATAGATTAAATAGCAATGGTCCCATGTGACTCCCCTGAGGAACACCGGAGGTAACAAAAATAGATTTGGATACAGAAGATTTAAAAACTACTTTTTGTGTTCGGCCACACAAGTACTCAGAAAGCCACGACAGGAGTTTTGCTGGAAATCCTATAATATTTAATTTTTGAAGCAGCAAAGAATGACTAACAGAATCAAATGCCTTACTAAAATCTGTGTAAACGACGTCAGTTTGCATTTTGTCCTGAAACCCTTTGATAACTAGTGAGGTAAACTCAAGAAGGTTAGTGGTAGTAGATCTTCGCCTAACAAAACCGTGTTGATAAGGGGATAAAATTGAAGTACATAAGTGCTGCAATTGGGTGCAAATAATTTTTTCGAAGACTTTCGGAATGGCAGATAGCTTTGATATTCCCCTATAGTTTTTAATGTTGGACTTAGAAGAATTTTTATGGAGTGGAATAATAAAAGATTCCTTCCATATACCAGGAAACACAGCTGAGTCAACTGACAAGTTAAATAATTTGTGTAAGGGTTTACAAAGTGAGTCCGCACAATATCTAAGTATACAACCTGGCACTCCATCAGGACCAGGCAAGAAGCCGGGTTTGATAGTGTTGAGGTCGCCTAGCAGCGTACACTCAGTTATAACTGGGACATAAATGCAGTTTGACGCTTGAACTTGAAAAGGATAGGAATTAGTGCAACTATATGAACTCGATGTGTATACAGATTGAAAATACTCAGCAAAGAGATCGGCCACTGCCTGATCGGTATTTGCTTTTGTATTATCAAGGTAAACCGAGGAAGGCAAGCAAGAAGATTTACGTTTAGAGTTAACAAATTTAAAAAACTGTTTCGGATCGCGGGAAAAGTTTAATCTGCAACGATTAAGATAATTGTTATAACAAATAGTGTTTACAGAAATAAAATTTGACTTTGCAATTATATACAAGGATAAATCTAAAGTATTTCCAGATCTTTTAAATTTTTTATAGGATCTTGTTTTCACGTTTTTTAATTTTGATAGTTCCCTCGTAAACCAAGGTGGTTTATTTTCACTTAAAGGAACAGTGATGGGAACACATATATCTAAATATGAATTCAAAGTCCTGTAAAAAATGGCAATGGCAGTTTCTATATCAATACAAGAATAAAGTTGAGACCAATTAGTATGCTGAAGAAGGTCATTTAATTTAGTAAAGTTAGTTTTACGAAAACATCGTGTCTTTAAACAATTGTTAGATGTTGAGCTAAGGTTAAAAAGTTCAAATGAAAGTTCTAAAGTTGGATGGTAGGTATCTTCGGGAAGCACTAAAGGGTGTACTCTACTAACATTACTACAATCAGAGTCAGAAACAAATATTAAATCTAGCATTTTATTACTACTGTTATGCACCCTGTTAACTTGTGATAGGCCTAACTCTAAAAGGCCATCGATAAAATCATCAGAAGTGGCCGGTAATTGCGCCGAAGATGTGTCATTCACAGACCATATAACATGTGGCAAATTAAAATCACCAACCACTATAAGTTGATCCATATCCGTCAACAACGACGACACAAGCTGCAGGGCATTCAGATGGGATTTGTAAATGTTAATATCAGAATTGGGAGGAATATATGAACAAGTAATATAAAGAGAGCGGCCGCTAAATAATATTTTAACACATATGAACTCAATATCCGGATGATCATGAGATTGAATCTGTTCAGAGGAAACACAGGAATCAACAGCAATGAGAACACCGCCCCCCTTGCGGGAGGTGCGATCGCACCTGTAAAGGTTATACTTCATAGGCAAAACGGAATTATCAGATATATCAGGTTTTAACCAGGTTTCTGTCAGTGCTACTATCTGAGAATCAAAGGATAAGCTGTTTACATATAGTTTAGAAAGTTTAGTGTTAAGGCCTCGAACATTTTGATAGGCCAAGCTAACTACTTTTGTTAGTTTTTTGCCGCCGAAGTTGAGGCAATAGGGTGGCTAACAGTTGGTGCACTACTGAACCTACTATCGTTATTATTAATTTTATGCCTATTCACATACTCCTTTACAATGAGCTGCGGTGGCCAAAACTTTCCAGAACAAATTGTCGAGAAAAGTTCGGGCGGAACACTCAATTTGAAAGAAGATATGGTTCTGGCTTGTTTAAACTTGAACTTTTCAACAGTTATAAATGGAGAGTCTATTTTACTTTTAATGTAGGCACTAACATCATCCAACGAAGTGTCGGATGCTAGCCTAGACACGAAAATAAATTTTTTCAAAGGCACAACAACAAGAGGCTTGTGAGCCCCCGGTGTACCATCAGTAGGCTTAATAGGCACACAAGCTGTTGGAAGAGAAAGATTTGGTGTTAAAACCGGGGAAGGGTTATGGTTATGGTTTGGATTTCTTGCCGGCGAATTAAAATGCATTAACGGGCTAGCAATTGAACCCGTTGGGGGATTAGCGATAGGTACCAAAAGGGGAGTGGTGACCAAGACCGGAGGAACAGTGAGCGGATTAGGCCCCGAAGTCTTTTTACGCTTCGGCGAATTGCTCAACAACTTGCCTTTTTTGAAGCTCGACTGCAACTCGTTAAAGGAAGTATGCAGGTTATTAAATGCAGTATGCATTGTATTAAAACCTGCATATGTCTGTCTCATAAATTGAGTAGACTCCTTTTCAACCTCATTACAGGACTGACAAAACCATTTAAGGCCTATATCTGCAAGTAAGCAGTCCCGTATTTTGGCCGTAAAGCCGACACACTTCATGTGTATTACATTGTCACACAATCTGCACAGAATAAAGTCTTGGTTGGATGATCCAACCAATTTGCAGTTGTTGCTGCAACAGACTAGCATATTGATTTTAAGTTGAATAAATAAAAATAATAATAAAAAGAAAAAAAGTAATATGCTTTATCAAAAAGATGTAGGGTTCACGAAAGTAAGTGTGAAGGCGTTGATGCAATGAGCACGATCAAACGGTAAATAGCAAGAGAGCGAGAGAGCTTGAGTGCGTTGGCAGATACAACTACAAGTACTTCTGATAAGAGCGGACGTTAGCGTGAGAGGACTGATGCTGGAGTGCAAGAGCAAGAAAATAAGACAAGCTGTTTGTTGTTATTGGATGAAAGAAAACACAGAACAAGCACAGAATAAGCAAATGCAAATATACGTATGTATGTACATATGTTTTTTTTAAAGCAAATGCAGCGTTGGTTCTGCTGCGACTTCAAATGTAATTTAAGTCCGCAACTATTATTAAGCACACGTAAATATATACAACGTATATTTGCGATCACTGCTAGAATCGTTTACCAAATAAAACCAAGTAACACTAAGTGCACAAACACAAGAAAACAATAACTTATTGAGAGCGCTCAAAAACACAACCGACACCAACGAAAGACGATATCGCGATTGTGATTATTATTATTATTATTATTATTATTTATTTGCTGCCATTCGTAACCGTTTTCTTTCAGCAAGTGTTAATGTTATGCGTTTATTGAAAGGTATTAGTAGTAAACCAACACACACAACCATGAAGCAAACCACTGCTACACTGGTGGCCACATGATTAGGTCAAGCACAAATAATAAATAGATTAGACCGATAAATAAATACATTTAAGAAAATAAATAAAAATAATATAAAGAAAATAGAAAAAAATATATGTAATAATAATAATGTCTTAGAAATTTTGTTGTGGTTTAAGCGGCTGACACAAAAAAAATGCAATCAAGACTTGAATTAATTCATAAACAATTTTAATTTTAATATGATGCATAGGAAGTAGCGAGATTTAAGTAAACATAGCCAAATTTACTTGTTCAATAAAATCTTTACTCTAAGCTTAATTATAGATTCACTATGATTTAATGTCATAAATATAAAACAAAATTTGGATGAATATGAATTTAAAACCATGATTGAGTAATTATTGTTGATATTTCCGGAAGCATGGGGGATTAAATCATCTGTGCAAAAAAATAATATGGGGTCTTTAAACAAAAATTTTCTTTGAAGACCATGGTAGGGAGGGTATAGAACAGGTGGGTCAAATAACATCTTAGACCACACCGCGATTCTTGTCATCAAATTCTCTGGACCAACTAACCTGTTTTTTATGAAATAATGAATTACCGCCAACGCGTCGTGTCGGCTAGGCAGAACAACCGAAATAAAAAGAAGTTTGAAATAGCGGCTATTCTTTTTGCAATCCCCTCGTTGATCCGCTGGGGTATTAGAAAATAAAGTGCTGATTAAGAAGCATAAGTATTTGCAGAAACAAAGGATACAGTTGCTCGAGCACGCCGGCACTTTTTACATCGCGCCTGCTGGAGTATTCAAGGGTCGTTTCGCAGCCAGAGCGCTGCTATTGAAAGTCAGGTAAAGGTTCAAAATTGTGATTTCTGGCTAGAGTGCCGCAATGTGGAAAGTGTTTATTGAATACTAGCTATAGCGGTGCGCTTTGCTGCCCCACAAACACACATCCGACTGACATTGTCCGTTCTCAACGTTCATGGGACCGATGACAACTAATGCATTTTCAGCGTAATTAATTTCCGGTGTATAATGGAATGCAATGCTTTCGTATGGTACGAAAACATTTTGACGATTTCGTGCAATTCGTCCAAGATCAACTATATTTCGATCTTGATGGGCTTCTGGTGTTTCGGCTGCACGTGTTTCAATCATCCTTATGAGCATACTTTCAATCCGAGCCACATTTTGTTCACTGGTTTCATTGGCGCGTTTACGTTGAGCGCGGCGTCGTTCGATGTTTAAACGATCATTTCGCTGCTCATTAGTTTGACTTAAACGTGCCCGCTCTGTTTGCAATTGATTTCTTTCATTTCGTTGTAATCGTTGCTGTTCACTTTCATTTGCACGTGCAACTACCCCTCCAACTGATGCGCGAGTGTTTCGACCAATGGCCTGCCGCTTTGGAGGCATATTCCAGTTTTAAAATTGAGAAAAATCAAAATTGAAAAATATTTTTCATAATTGTTATTCATTTTGTTTTTCACATTAAGCAATTGTGTATTTCACATGTTGCAGCACGCTTAATGTCATTGTTTTGTTGTTTTACTCACAATGTGTTGCAGTTTTATTTTTAATCGATATTTAATACAAAAATACACATACATATTGAAATATATGATCGGTTGTGCACAGCACAGCGCAGCACCGACAACAATCCACACGCGGCACGACAAAAATCAAATTCACAGCAAAAGATTGTATTTCACCATAATTTAAAATGAGTACCGTTACTGGACAGCGTCTCTGTATCAACGGTTGTTGTATGGAATGAAAAGACACAAAATTTATAAACAACCACAACGTCTAGTAAACGAATACCGTTTTGGATAAGAATCGAATATTCTTATTTGAATACCGCTTTGGATAAGAATCGAATATTCAAAAAATAATAAATACATTTATATACACAGCCGGTGCACGCTACACAGCTCCGTTGATGTAGAGAGAAACGAAGATCGAATCTTATATATAAAAATCAATTTCTGTTTATTTGTGTATGTTTTATAGAATCGAAAAATAAACAACCGATTGACTCCAAATTTTACAGAAACATCACAGACACCGAGACAAACATATCCTGAAAATTTGGAGTCAATCGGTTGTTTAGTTTTCGAGTCTATAAAACATACACAAATAAACAGAAATTGATTTTTATATAAGATAGTTAGTCCGAGATCTTTTTTTAACTTATCCCAAGAAACATCTCGCTTACTGAACTCCAGCCAATACAAAGTGTAGTAGAACGTTAAGGTCCCCAACACTAAAAAACCTTAATAAAAATTAATATTAATAACTACTTAGTACCAATTATGCCAATGCCCTTCAATTACTTCGGTAACACCTTTTAACGTCAAGCTTTCTCAAGGAGTAAATAATATAAGCAGTTTTTTTATCTTCTTAAATTGGAGACATTTGCTTTGCACACTCATCAAAACAGGGACAAAAATTCTGTTTACATTTCACCAAATACAAACATCAATCAAATCATTGCATTTTCATTTCTTGCCGTTTACTGATGGTGGAGCTCAATTACTTAACCAAAGTTATAATTCTTTACCCCTTCTATTAACTGGAGATTTAAATATAAATTTTGCTCATCAATCTGCAAATCCTTTACTCCAATTTTTTCAGATAAATTTAAATTAAAAATAAATAATAATAGAAATGAAGCCACAACACAAAAGCGGCACAACAATCGATGCTATATTCACGAGATATTTAGATTTAAGCTTTAAAATGTTCATTTCGTATTTTAGTTATCTTAATACAATCATTTCTGTTTTAAATCAGTAATATGTATATGTATATATATAATATAATATGTATTTTTATTATTAATATCGAAATAAAGCTGTTAAACAAATAAAGCTGTTAAACAAAATAATTTTCTTTGCCTATTTAATGTACATATTAATTTCTTTTTTTTATTTCGAAATAATATTACAATAAATTTTCTAAAAAAATTGTTAAACAATACTGAATTATTGATTTAGCAATACTTGAATTAAAAAAAAAAAAACCAAATAAAACAAATTACAATATAAGAAGTATAATTTCCAAAGAGTTCGCTCTACACACCCTAATTTTTTTAATAAGGTTTGGACCAAGGTATACTTAACAAGGTAGCCGCACTCCCTCTCTTTATTGCCTAAAACAAAAGTACGAAGAACGAGTACGAAAGAAGAATTTATGGCTTGCGTCAACAAACTGAATTGTGTGAGTATGTATGTACATATGTATGCATGTAAGGCAACAGACGGAAAATATCCGTTCGCGGAAATGCGTCGCTGACAAAGCTTGCATCGAGACTGACAAATAAGGCAATAAAAAGAGAATGATAGCAATAGTGCGGCTACCTTGTTAAGTATACCTTGGTTTGGACTGACCAGAAACGCTACGTGCGCAAAAAAATAGCTGCTAATGCTAAATTAAAGAAGGGAACTGGAACTGGAATCTCACACAGGCACTCACTCCATCACTCAATTATGCCAACTATAATCGAAATTTTTCGAAGTGAAATCTTGTTCACGGTGAATTCATGATGCGAAAAAATTTTTCACGTGAAATCAAATTCCCCGTGAAAAAATATTTCCCCTGTTATTCGTGATAGGGCTGATTATAAAAATTAAAATAGAAAAACAAAAACAAAAAAACCAAATGCAACCTGAAATCATCGTGAAGGCCTTCAACGAGGATTAATAATGTGTGAGTGAAAAAAAAAACAAATGTATTTAAAATGATTATCTGCCACGCGTGCAGTGTACTGCCCTAGCCTCCCCCAACCGCCCCCACGCTTCACTAGGAAGATAACAGTTAACGACACCCAAAAAACTGCCTCAAAGTTTTGGAGCCACGCCTCCCCGTTCCCCAACACCTCCGCAGTTAAAAAACAGAAATGCCTTTATCTTAAACAGCTTTTGAGCTAAAGCCACCAAATTTTGTGCCAAGATTGTTGACGTAGAAACCCAAAAAAAATTGAAGTCCGCCACAACCCATACCGCCCCCAGCCCCCCTCCACCAAATTCTACTAGCTTTGTGCTAGAGTCACCAAATTTGGTAGGAGGATAGCAACTGACATATACATAGATCTGCAGCAAACATTTGGATGCCACGCCCCCATACCAACCACAGCCCCCCTTTCCCTAATTTTAACAAACTCTGAGCTAGAGTCACCAAATTTGGAAGGAAGGTAGCTTATTGGCATCCATATCTGCATCAGACAATCTTTGTGGAATCGTACGCCCCTGCCGTATCCGCACCCCATTGCAATCAGGTATGTTTTTATCGGATTTAGTGCTGGTATCGAGTATGCCGTAGTCGGTTGCGTCCGACTGCAACGTTTCTACTTGTTAGTAGCTATCTTCTCCCCAAATTTTGTAATTCTAGGTGAAAGGGCTTGCCAAATAGCTGGATCTATCGATTTTGCGTTATCGAACTTATCGATTTGCCAGCCCCCTAGTTATAGTAAAACTCCAATCTTGACACTTTAATTTACTATGCCATAGATAAAGAAATTTGCAAAGTTTCAATTCTCTAGCTTGAAGGGTGTGGAAAAAAAGTGGCGTTCATACAGACGGTCAGACGGACGATCACCATGACGGACATTGCACAAACCAAATATACTCTTTACCTTGGGTATTGAGTATAAAAACCGAATATTAATGTGATCCACTCCAAAAAGCAGTAGGTATTCCGAACGCTTTTGCTATAATTCGTTACAAATTGATCTGCCTATTTTATTTCAATCGGGACAGAATTTACAGGCATGGGGACAGATGACATGGCGTCATCTGTTCAGCTGTTGAGTGTTTATGACCTGTAACAGAATACTTGTTGACGTCATCACATCGGCTTTTGATAAAAAGCTCTTCTCAAACTTTTCAATCATCTTTTTGTAGTCAACATGAATCCAGCTTGTATGGCGAATTTTAACAATTCCAAGTGCCAGATATGGATGGGCCAAGTGTGTGCCCGTTGTCGGAAGCTGTTTTCTCAGCAAGCTGAAGACTCTGTTTTGTGGCACGATGCGACACCAGCGTTGTTCAAAAATGAGCAGGAGATGACCGTCTACGACTGCAGCAAACTAAAGAATCTTCTTGAGGTGCAGGTGGCCGCAATAGACGCACCAGCAAAAACCTTAAGGTTCCCGCATTTTGCGTGGTGGCAAAAGCTGTTGTTAATTTTGATCTATATTGGGATTATTGTGCTTCTGGTGCTGATGTGTCGTTATTTAAGAAATGGACGTCGAACCAGAGTTCAGGAGATGGATGAAGAAAAAGGAGAACCAAACCAACCATCACCGCTTATGTTTGAGGCCCCGCAAAGCAGGCGTGAGGATGACCAGAAGAGTAACATGCGCAAGCTCACTATAAAGTCATGGATGCGCCACAGATGTCGTCCTATCTTCGTGCACAACGAGGCAGCACTGCGACGTCAGCAGGCAAAGTACAAAGAGAACGAACTTTATAGGGAGGCACACACGCAGCAGAATATTGAAAAGTGGACAAAAGCGCGCGAAAAAGTCGAAAAGAAGCGACAAAAAAGAAAGGATACTCTTCAGGAGTTAGATCAAAAGCAAAAAAACTAAAAAGCCCGAAAGTACTGATAAGTTTATATTATTTATAATATTTGCCTTCTGAGTAAACGAAGACGGAGAAACCTGATCATTATCTAAATTTTAAATCAGAGGTTCCCAAGCCCAACACATTTTTGCTCTTTTGTTTTCACCCATTCCCTATAAGCAAACAAATGTACAAATACATTTTGCTTGCCTGTGTTCGATAATTTTCGAGGCAAAATTTTTTTTTTTTATAATCTTTTAATTGCACTGCCTTCCTTCCCATTGAGTTAAAAAATTAATTGATCGCTTGTTAACAAGTAATTTTTTGAAGAAAATATAAATTTGTCTTAATAAAAAGTGGTACACCTATCCCTCGATTTACACGGTACTTGATTTACACGGTCTCGTGTACAATGCACAATATT
The DNA here is from genome assembly GCA_035044585.1 of Scaptomyza polygonia. Taxonomy (NCBI): domain Eukaryota; kingdom Metazoa; phylum Arthropoda; class Insecta; order Diptera; family Drosophilidae; genus Scaptomyza; species Scaptomyza polygonia. The sequence goes on from JAWNNU010000090.1 coordinate 22,893, forward strand.
TGAAGATTGGTTCCATAATTGTTTCGTACCAGAAGTGGAAAGTTATTTACAAGAAAAAAACTTAGAGTTCAAAGTTCTATTGCTCCTAGACAATTCGCCAAGTCATGCAATAGACTTGCAACATCCAAATGTACAAATAAAGTTCTTGCTTCCCAACACAACTTCACTAATTCAACCTCAACATCAAGGGATAATTTCTACGTTTAAGGCTTATTATATTAGAAGAAGCTTCGCAGATGTTTTGCAAAAATTAGATGATAACCCTTCATTTACTCTACCTGACGTGTGGAAAAATTTTAATATTTTTAATTGTATAACACATTTCGCTTCAGCAGTCGCCGAAATACAAAAGTCCACATTGAATTCTAGCTGGAAAGTTATTTGGCCTGAAGTAATAGTAGAGAGAAACGTGATTATAGTTGAAAATGTTTATGCTAATATCATAGACTAAGGTCATGCTATTGGAGGCGAGGGATTTAGTGATTTGGCTATTTCAGATATTGAAGAGTTATTAGAGAATGAGGAAATTTCAGATGCGAATATCGTGGAATTAATGCTACAAAAGAGTCCAGAAGATTATGTAGATAGCAGTTCTGATGATGACAATAATGAAGCTGAAATATTTACTGGAAAAGTAATTGCTGAAGGGCTAGGAATAGGTAGAGAACTGCAAACTTTTTTTTTTGAACAGAGTACCTGATACTGAGAGAGCATTGAAATTTCAAAGATCAATAAGAAATGCATTCAGTCAATATGAAGAAATTTATAAGAATACCCGTCAAAGTAAGCAAATGCTAATCACTTATTTCATGCCATCCAAAACTTTAACATCTCAATTAGTGAATCTGAACCTATGAAAAACTTTGATGAATTTTCTGTTAAGGTTGAGTTTTTATAAAGAATATTTTTAATTTTTGTTACGTTTTTTAATTTTTTTTTTAAATTGAAACGAATATTATAATTTGATGTTTACGTTTTGAATTTTCAAAAATAGATTGAATTGAATGCAAAAATCGCTCTTTAATTATTAAATCCTCATCTCATTTTACACGATTATAAATCATATAAGCTTTTGTCTTTCGTTGGTGACGGTTGTGCTTTTGAGCGCTCTCAATAAGTTATTGTTTTCTTGTGTTTGTGCACTAAGTGTTACTTGGTTTTATTTGGTAAACGATTCTAGCAGTGATCGCGAATATACGTTGATTATATTTACGTGTGCATAATAATAGTTGCTGACTTAAATTACATTTGAAGTGCAGTAGAACCAACGCTGCAGTTGCTTTAAAAAAACATAAGTACATACATACGTATATTTGCATTTGCTTATTCTGTGCTTGCATTTGCTTATTCTGTGCTTGTTCTGTTTTCTTTCATCCACTAACAACAAACAGCTTGTCTTATTTTCTTGCTCTTGCACTACAGCATCAGTCCTCTAACGCTAACGTCCGATCCGAAATACTTGTATACAGCTATAGTTGTATCTGCCAACGCACTCAAGCTGTCTCGCTCTCTTGGTTTTTACCGTTTTATCGTGCTCAGTGCATCAACTCCTTCACACTTACTTTCGTGAACCCTACATCTTTTTGAAATAGCATATTACTTTTTTTCTTTTTATTAATATTTTTATTTACTCAACTTAAAATCAATATGCTAGTTTGTTGCAGCAACAACTGCAAATTGGTTGGATCATCCAACCAAGACTTTATTCTGTGCAGATTGTGTGACAATATGATACACATGAAGTGTGTTGGCTTTACGGCCAAAATACGGGACTGCTTAATTGCAGACATAGGCCTTAAATGGTTTTGTCAGTCCTGTAATGAGGTCGGAAAGGAGTCTACTCAATTTATGAGACAGACATATGTAGGTTTTAATACAATGCATACTGCATTTAATAACCTTCATACTTCCTTTAAAGAGTTGCAGTCGAGCTTCAAAAAAGGCAAGTTGTTGAGTAATTCGCCGAAGCGTAAAAAGACTTCGGGGCCTAATCCGCTCAGTGTTCCTCACGTCTTGGTGACCACTCCCCTTTTGGTACCTATCACTAATCCCCCAACGGGTTCGATTGCTAGCCCGTTAATGCATTTTAGCTCGCCGGCAAGAATTCCAAACAATAATCTTTCTTTTAACATCCGAGCTTTCTCTTCCAACAGCTTGTGTGCCAATTAAGCCTACTGAAGGTACACCGAAGGCTCAAAAGCCTCTTGTTGTTGTGCCTTTGAACAAATTTATTTTCGTGTCTAGGCTAGCAACCGACACTTCGTTGGATGATGTTAGTGCCTACATTAAAAGTAAAATAGACTCACCACTTATAACTGTTGAAAAGTTTAAGTTTAAACAAGCCCGAACCATATCTTTTTTCAAATTGAGTGTACCGCCCGAACTTTTCTCGACAATTTGTTCTGGAAAGTTTTGGCCACCGCAGCTCATTGTAAAGGAGTATGTGAATAGGCGTAAAATTAATAATATCGATAGTAGGTTCAGAAGTGCACCAACTGTTAGCCACCCTATTGCCTCAACTTCGGCGGCAAAAAACTAACAAAAGTAGTTAGCTTGGCCTATCAAAATGTTCGAGGCCTTAACACTAAACTTTCTAAACTATATGTAAACAGCTTATCCTTTGATTCTCAGATAGTTGCACTGACAGAAACCTGGTTAAAACCTGATATATCTGATTATTCCGTTTTGCCTAATAATTATAACCTGTACAGATGCGATCATACCTCTCGCAAGGGGGGCGGTGTTCTCATTGCTGTTGATTCTTGTATTTCCTCTGAACAGATTCAATCTCATGATCATCCGGATATTGAGTTCATATGTGTTAAAATATTATTTAGAGGCCGCTCACTGTATATTACTTGATCATATATTCCTCCCAATTCTGATATTAACATTTACATATCCCATCTGAATGCCCTGCAGCTTGTGTCGTCGTTGTTGACGAATATGGATCAAGTTATAGTGGTTGGTGATTTTAATTTGCCACATTTGTTATGGTCTGTGAATGACACATCTTCGGCGCAATTACCGGCCACTTCTGATGATTTTATCGATGGTCTTTTAGAGTTAGGCCTATCACAAGTTAACAGGGTGCATAACAGTAGTAATAAAATGTTAGATTTGATATTCGTTTCTGATTCTGATTGTAGTAATGTTAGTAGAGTATCCCCTCTAGTGCTTCCTGAAGACACCTACCATCCAACTTTAGAACTTTCATTTGCACTTTTTAACCTTAGTTCAACATCTAACAATTGTTTAAAGACCCGATGTTTTCGTAAAACTAACTTTACTAAATTGAATGACCTTCTTCAGCATACTAATTGGTCTCAACTTTATTCTTGTACTGATATAGAAACTGCCATTGCCATTTTTTACTGGACTTTGAATTCGTATTTGGATATCTGTGTTCCCCTCACTGTTCCTTTAAGTGAAAATAAACCACATTGGTTTACGAGGGAGCTATCAAAATTAAAAAACGTGAAACGTGAAGATCCTAGGGAGCGTTCAAGTATTACGTAACGTAATTAGGGGGGAGGTGGGGTCTCGTCAAACGTTACGATGCGTTACATTGTTGGTGGGGGGGGGGGGGGGGGTAGGTCTTTCTCAGCACGTTACGTAACATTCTGCTATTCTTCGGTTCTAGAAAAAAGCTAAATTATTCGTAAATTACAAATATTAAAGTAATATTAATTTATACGGCCGAAAGGAAATCTTTATTCATTTATATTTTTAATTATTTTTTTCTGAGCATATATAAAATGCTTGCTGCTAAATTGAGCCAAGCAACACCGAATAGCGAATTCAGAATCATCGATATGAATTCGACATGAGTAAGTTGGTTATCATTGTAAACTGAGGAGTGCGAAATTCGATGAAGCACTTATTAATAATAGTTCTTAAATCATGATTTAAACTAATGGACTAAAAATATTTTCTGAGATAAATAATTTAAACGGAATTAATATTAAAGTGGTGTGATGTATTGGGGTATAATTTTCGATAATCGATTAACAAGTAAAATTATGATGAATGGCAGCCCTATCAGCTGGCGTAAATAAATCGTACGCCGATAGATTAAGATTGGCGGGAATCCGTTGATTTTATTGAATTCGCTAGCTCAAGTACTTATGTTGTTTATAATGACCTCAAAAGAGGGAGATTTATATCATCAGCTATTCTTGGCCTATAAAAGCTGTCATGCTGACTTGCCAACGCAACAGTGTCAAAAAGACGCCACTGCAACTTGGAAATCGGCTAAAGAAAAACTAAAAAATAGTGAAAAGTTTATAGAACATACAAACGATGTTGTACGTGAGTTGAAGGTGAAGGCCACGAAGAAGAAAGCAACAATGCCGAGTTATTTTACACGGGTAAGTTTACCTTTAAAATGTAATAATGACACAAGTTTTATAATAAGTAATCCAAACCTGGTCATAATTATTATATATTTCTAGCTACCTATGAAAACATCAAGCACGCCAGCAACAGTGGGGCCCAATGTTCCCTCGACTTCGCGTGCTCTTAAAAAAAAACAGGTGCATCTGCTTATATATGTTGTATTTTAATTATGTTATTTTTTTTATCGCATGTGTCAATAATACCTATTCTTAATTTATTTTCTCTTGGCCTAAAGGCTTCGGATGTTGTAGCTTTATCCACATGTTCATCTCTTAAGGAATCGATTGTCGCAGTCACTGGAAACGAATGCACTGCCGTCAAACGAAAATTGACCGATACCCACAAGCAAACCGGCTCAGGAAACTCATATGAAGAAAATTGGTCTACTGCAACAGAGAATAAATGTTCTTACTCACGCAAGGGACACTGGTATAGCCAAAGCTACGCAAAGAGTTGCAAGAAGAAGAGAAATGTTTAAAAAAAAAGAGACTCTGCTAATCGTGCGAAAAAATTTCGAGCCAAAGAAAAACTGGAGAAAGCTGAACGTCAAGAAAACAATCCTGCTGCAGCACAACCTCGAACGGGCCCTGGGCGGCGCCCTTTAGTTGACTTGCAACCTGCTCTCCTAGAGACAATAATAAATATTGCTATTCATGGCAGCGCTGCTGATGAACGCCACTGAACAGAGATGATTAGGAGTTGTCTCACTCTGTCTGATCTGCATGATAGGCTTTTGTCAATGGGATTTCAAATTTCTAGAAGCGGGACTTATCTTCATTTACTCCCACGCATGTCTAACACACAAGAGGGAATAAGACACGTACGTACCGTACCCGTTAAGTTGGCAAAACCACATACCGATTTGCACAAAAAGCACGAGGACGGAGATTTTTGCACTGCTACAATCAGGTCATTGGAATCTCTCGCGTCTCTTTTGGGACCGCAGCAAGTATTTATTCTATCACAAGACGATAAGGCACGCGTACCAATAGGTTTACCAGCAGTGAAAAGTCAGAGCCCTCTTTTAATGCATATGGAGTACAGAATACTTTTACCTGATCATGACTGGGTCGTGGCAGAGCGTCACAAGCTTATTCCTTCTGTATACGCCGGCGTCATCGTAGAACCTAACAGTTTCAGTAAAGAAGAAGCTGTTGGCTACAGCGGTCCGACACACATATCCATAAGGAGCGGGAAACACACATCCTCCACAGCGAACACTCATGCTTATGACTTCGAACCACTTTTGTCAATACCGTCATTCAAACCCCTAATAATGACAGAATCGGACACCGTGAAGCCAGTGATCATCATTTGTAGATGGTGGGCCGGACAAAAACCCGCGTTATCGCAAAGTCAAGAATTTTGCGATTGAACATTTCAAAAAATACAACATGGACGCCCTGTTTATAGCGACTAATGCTCCTGGGCGGAGCGCATATAACCGAGTTGAGTGTCGGATGGCTCCCCTCAGCAAACGACTAAGAGGCGTCATTCTGCCTCATGAACATTTTGGTTCTCATCTCGACGACAAAGGAATGACTACGGATGATGATTTGGAAAAACTCAATTTTCAACATGCTGGGGAAACACTTGCAGAAGTGTGGAGGGAAATGAAAATTGATAACTACGACGTTTCGGCGGAGTATAGACAGCCCGAAGATATCATGCAGGATCCAGCAGAACCAAATCTGGCGTGGTATAGCGTTCACGTTCGTGAATCGCAATACTTTTTACAGATAATAAAATGTGCGAATGAATCCTGCTGCTCAACACCGAGAAGCGCATTGAAATCTGTGTTTGCGGATACTTTCATGCCGCCACCTTGCCCAATAATTCAAACCCCAAGCAAGCTCGTAGTACCGAGTTTGCTGGACAAAGGAACAGCCAAGTTTTCGCCACTTCTTGTGAGGTTGTCCGTTGATCTGTCATCTCATCTAGAAGGGTTTAAGCAGATGCCATACGATTTCTTTTGTCCATCTGTACAATTCGACCTAAAGAAAAGAGTATGTCCAACCTGTGGGATCTATTTCACATCTTGCAAGAGTGTTCAAATGCACTATCGTTACGTGCATGGAAAGACTGTCCCAGACCATTGTGGAATAAAAGTACGGCCACAGCGCCTTGCTGCGAGAAGGGCGAAAGAGCTTCTCTGCATTGTGCGTCGTTATGAAACATCGTCTGAGGATGCTGACTGGATCGACGAAGACGAAGTTGATGCAAGTGGCTTAACAATTCCAGATGCGTCTTTGTCTGCACTCCAAATGCCAGTGATGAAAGAGTTCGAGTGGCTAGCAAACCCGTAGACAGAGGAGCAGTAATTTATATAGAATTGTTTTTAGAGATCTACTTGAATACTTAGTAAATATTATTTTTTAATTTTTTTAGAAATACGATTTTAATTCGAGTACAATGTTTCATTTCAGCAAACTTTCTTTTTATAATTGCAGTGCCAAAGTGCAAGATAAACGTTACGATGCTTTACAAGGGGGGAGGGGGGTCAAAATCTTTAAAAAATGCGTTACGTAATATTTGAACGCTCCCCTATAAAAAATTTAAAAGATCTGGAAATACTTTAGATTTATCCTCGTATATAATTGCAAAGTCAAATTTTATTTCTGTAAGCACTATTTGTTATAACAATTATCTCAATCGATGCAGATCAAACTTTTCCCGTGATCCGAAACAGTTTTTTAAATTTGTTAATTCTAAACGTAAATCTTCTTGCTTGCCATCCTCGGTTTACCTTGATAATACAAAAGCAAATTCCGATCAATCAGTGGCTGATCTATTTGCTGAGTATTTTCAATCAGTATACTCATCGAGTTCATATAGTCGCAATAATTCCTATCCTTTTCAAGTGCAAACGTCAAATTGCATATATGTCCCAGTTATAAGTGAGTGTACGCTGCTAAGTGACCTTAACTCTATCAAACCAGGCTTCTTGCCTGGTCCAGATGGAGTGCCAGGTTGTTTACTTAGATACTGTCCGGATTCACTTTGTAAACCTTTACATAAATTATTTAACTTATCGGTTGACTCAGCAGTGTTTCCTAGTATATGGAAAGAATCTTTTATTATTCCACTTCATAAAAATTCTTCTGTCTAACGTTAAAAACTATAGGGGTATATCCAAGTTGTCTGCCATTCCGAAAGTCTTTGAAAAAATTATATGCTCTCAATTGCAGCACTTATGTTGTTCAGTTTTATCCCCTTATCAACACGGTTTTGTAAGGCGAAGATCTACTACCACTAACCTTCTTGAGTTCACCTCAATTGTTATCAAAGGGTTTCAGGCTAAAATGCAGACTGACGTCGTTTATACAGATTTTAGTAAGGCTTTCGATTCCGTAAGTCTTTCTTTGCTGCTCGAAAAATTAAATATTATTGGATTTCCAGCGAAACTCTTGTCGTGGCTCTCTGAGTACTTTTGTGGCCGAACACAAAAAGGAGTTTTTAAATCTTCTGTATCCAAATATATTTTTGTTACCTCTGGTGTCCCTCAGGGGAGTCACCTAGGACAGTTGCTATTTAATCTCTTTACTAACGATCTTTCTGCTGTTATTACTAATTCTCGTGTATTTATGTTTGCTGATGATGTAAAGCTATGTTTTACCTATAATGATGATTCCCAATGTAACTTACTACAGTCGGAATTGGGTGCACTGTCGGCTTGGTGCCGTTATAACTTAATTAATTTAAATTGTTCAAAATGTAAAATCATGACTTTTTGTAGAGGTACCCCTCATACTGCTCACTACGTACTTGATGCTTCACCACTTGTCCGCGTTTTTGAAATTAAAGATTTAGGCATCATTCTTGATAGCAAATTAAAATTTGATTCTCACATATCGTCGATGGTCAATAAGGCCATAATTGTACTTGGCTTCATCAAGCGGTGGTCAAAAGAATTTAATGATCCCTACACCACTAGAACTCTATATACATCATTGGTACGTCCCATCCTGGAGTATGGATCTTGTGTGTGGTCCCCGCAATACGGGATTCACCAGGATAGAATTCAATCTGTGCAGAGGAAATTTCTTCTGTTTGCGCTTAGAAGTTTTAACTGGGTTCCTGGGATAGACCTACCCCCGTATTCAAGTAGACTTCTTTTAATTAATCTTCCTTCCCTCTTGAACCGTAGAATTATGCATGGTGTAGTATTCATCACTAATCTACTTAATGGAGAAATCGACTCTTCAGTTCTTTTGAGTCACATAAATTTAACTGTTCCAATTAGATCCACCCGTTACTTCACACCACTTAGCCTCGATCGGTGCTCGAGCAAATATTTAATTCATGAACCATTTCGTGTTATTTGTTCAGACTTTAACCGGCTTTATTCCCGTAACTCTTTGGAGACCTCAATTCCAGTACTAACAAATGTTGGACCAGTTATATTTATTTGGAATTTCCCAGAGCTTTAACGTTAACTTTTTAAATTTTTTATCTTAATTTTGAACTTTATTTCAGATATTATAATTATTTATTTTATATTATATTATTTTAATATTATAATTATAGTTAATTTTGATTTGTCAGCTGCTCATAGCTGACATTAAATAAATAAATAAAATAAAAAATAAAAATAATGGATATATCTTCGACTTCTCTTTGTCTTCTTTAGATCGATTAACACGGCTTTCAGGTTAATTGAACATATCCGCTTACTTTGTATGAATTCTGTGTCTCATTTTACACGGATTTGTTTTGCAAGAACCAATCTACCGTGTAAATCGAGGGATAGGTGTATATAGAAATGTTTTAAGCTCCTGTGCATTCAAGTAAAAAAACAAACAAATAAGATTAATGTCAAACGGCACTTTAAATAAAAATCAAACCGGCCAGCTATCATCCCACCAAACTAGGCGACTCTAGCTCTTTTCTTTTTTTATTATTCTACCAAAGTTGATGACTCTTGCTCAAACACCATGAGAGATATACGCATTACCGTTTTAAAAGAAGAGCTTGGTGTGGGTGGGCAGTACGGATGGGCGTGACATCCAAAGTTTTTCTACATCTTTATGGATCTGGTCATCACCAATATTTGCACTGAATTTGGTGGCTCTAGCTCAAAAACTGTGGAAGATATAAGCTTCTTTTTTTAAAAAGTGGGGCGGCTGAGGGCGGAATAGCTTTTGTCTTTCGTTGGTGACGGTTGTGCTCTTGAGTGCTCTTAATAATTTATTATTTTCTTGTGTTTGTGTACTGAATTAAAAGATTTTATTTGGTAAACAATTCTAGCAGTGATCGCAAATATACGTTATATGTACACTGCGCGTCACAAGGTTAGCGCCTTCCTTTTCACTCATTTTCTTTTGCTTTTTTCTCTTTGCCTATTGCACGCAACTTCTTAGTTTTTGTTTTGATTTTGTTATTATCATATGAGAAATCTCTCATAATGAAATAAAGCGCGATAGAAGAACCGTTATGTTTTATTTTTTATTCTGCTTTATTTTCGCAAAGAATGCGTGTACTTATTTGCGTCATCAGATTAACGCCACCAAATGCAATTTATTCTATCTGGCTTATTTATTTATTTATTTTATCTAGTATGTTTTTGTGTGCATCAATTGATTGCCGACCTTAATCTCATTTTAACTTGCAGTATAACTTACGCTGCAGTGCTTTGCAATATAGAAAACAAACGTACATATATATACAAACATATATTTGCGTTTGCATACTCTGTTATGTCGTTCGTACGCGCTTACGCTCTCTCGCTTAAGCGCTCTTCTGATTTTTACCGTTTCTTTATTGATTATTGCATAATCACTTTTATACTTCATTCTTGCACCCTAATTTTTGATTGATAAAGCATATTAATTTGTTTGTTTATTTACTCATTTAATTATATTCAATATGCTTGTTTGTTGCAGTTCAAATTGCAAATTAGTTGTGTCAAACAACCAAGACTTAATTCTATGTAGGTTATGTGATAACATGATCCATATGAAATGTGCCTGCCAAAATTAGAGACTGTTTAATCGCAGACACTGGCCTGAAATGGTACTGTGAGCCCTGCAACGAAGTGATGAATGAATCATCCCAGTTAATGAGGCAGACTCACTTAGGCTTTAAAGCATTCGAGTTCAGTCGTCTTCTTTTCAGAGGGTGCCCCGCGCCTGATAGCGACTTCCACTGTGAAGCACTGAATTTTTGAGCTCTCAATAAGGCTACAGCCCAGAGACTGCTCCCACAAAGTTCTCTTCGCAATGCATTTTGGAACATGCAAAAAATTAAGGATACAATAATATGGTAGTGTCATGCGAGAGAGCGCTCTCATTTTTCTGGTACCAATCGACAGTCGCAAAGTGCTTGTCGTTGTGGTAAGACGTCGGTGCGGACGAATTTCGTTCTGTTTGTTATTTCTGTTCATGCAACAAGATTTTATTCTTATAGAGGGTTCAAACAGCTAAAATCCAACCAACCTAACATTTCTGGAATCTGGCGATTTTACTCTCTCGCGGGACTGCCGTTTGTTGCTTCGTGAATTGTGGGCGAATTCGATGTCATTCGGCTTGCTGGTTTCGCTACGACATGAGCTGCCGTAGCACAGCCAGCCCAGCCGTACTGTGTGTGTGAGCGCGATCGCTGCGCGCAGTAGCTTCTGAAATTGGCATTTACGTTCGCAAGCAAAGCAGGCAAAGGAATGACTTGCAGTTTCTGCGCTGCACACTTTGTCGGCAAAAATTTGAGGCGAGAGAGCGCTCTTTTCGCTCTTTTGTCTGCCTGGATCATGATACAATTAAGCATGATACAATTACACAAGTTAGTCAAAGGTATACTTAACAAGGTAGCCGCACTTGCTCCTCGCGACTTCTTACTTAAGTGTCAAAATGACAGTAGAGAGAGAGAGAGAGGCGCCATTGCAATAACACGTAAAGTCTGTAGCACAAGAAGTTTTAGACGAAAAAATCGTCCGCGGAGATGCGTCGCTCACAACTGCTGCTAACAGACTGACAATTTTAGAAGTGAAAAGAGAGCAAGAGAGCGAGTAATGCTACCTTCTTAAGTATACCTTGAGGTAGTCCACTCGGCAAAATCATAGTCCCTTGATATAAGTGCGAGTGAAAGAGCGTTAACTAATGAGTGTGAGTGAAACGGCTACAAAGTGCGTCGTTTAACCCGCGCATGGTGCAAAAAGTTTCCTTAGTTGTGTCAAGAAATGTAGTGTTTATAATTTTATTTTTATTATTTTTGAGTTGGACATTATTCTTTGTTTATGTTGTTGAACGGCCATTCTTTTGTTCAAACTCTTAATTCTAAAATATATGCGTATTTTATAATAAAATTTTTTTATATTTACACTTATATACACCTGCTCAGCGGCGTTTAACAATGTCTGTTTAACTTTTTCGGCTATTTTAAAAGCGTCTTTAACAATATGTAAAAATTCTAATTGTTTGATTTTATTTTTAAATGTCGACGAAGGTTTCATGAGTCCTCCATGCGACACCTCATCTACGTATGTAAATGTCGCCTCTTTGGCAAACTCATTACACAAATTTGATTTTTTTATGACGTAACCAGCCAGGTATTCGAGCGCATCCTCCGTCAACTATTTCGCTATTTCAGACGGACAGACGGACGGACAGACGGACATGGCCATATCGACTCGGCTATTGATACTGATCAAGAATATATATACTTTATGGGGTCGGAGATGCTTCCTTCTGCCTGTTACATACTTTTGCACAAAACCATTATACCCTGATTTACCCATTTTATGGGTTCAGGGTATAAAAAACGAATTTTTATGATAGTAAGAATCAGTGAGCAAAGAAAACAAGGATAGAGTCGACTGTCGAGTGCCTGTTTGATGTGCGTTGTTTTGCACACCCGTAAGCAAGCCATAAGCAATGAATTTCGTGATCGTAAGGGTCAGTGAGCAAAGTATGGGAATTTTCTTTCGCAGCAGCAGCAGCAAGGTCAATACATAGATTCTTAACAAAAGTATTGATACTTTTAGACAAAGATTTGAAAGTGTTAGAGGGAGAAAGTTTTAAAGAGAGAAAGTGTTAGAGGGGGCAAGTGTTAGAGACTTCATGTCTGCGCCTGTTTAATGTGCGCACGCACATATTAGATAGGAGTCAAGTGTGCGCCGGTTTGACGGTGCTGCTTTGCACTCCTGCAGGCAGATCATAAACAAGGGCAAGTAAAATCATAGAGCCACTCGCATTGTTATGGACAACTGTAATACCAAAAACAACATTCGTGAGGGTTATGTGAACAAAGGATGGAATTTTCTTTCGCAGCAGCAGCAAGATCAATACATAGGTTCTAAACAAGAGTATTGATACTTGTATATTAAGATTAGAAAGTGTTAGAGAGGCAAGTGTTAGATAGAAAGTGTTAGGGAGAGAAAGTGTTAGAAGGAAAAGTTTTAGAAGCAAGTGTGCGCATATTTCATTTATATTTGCAAATTTCATTTGCTTTTGTAGCTAAGACAGAGAGTAGGCGCATGTTTTAAGTGCATTAGTAAAAGTAGGGGAAGTGCTAGTGGAGACAAGTGTTAGAGTCAAGTGTGCACCTGTTTGACGTGCGTTGCCTTGCGTACCTGAATACAGGTCATAAGCCTTCATTGTTATGAACAACAACAACATTTGTGAGGGTTATGTGAGCAAGGGATGAGAATTTCCTTACACAACACCAACAGCAAGATCAATTCAAAGGTTCTAAACGAGACTATTGATTCTTGTAAATTAAGACTAGAAAGTGTAAAAAACAAGTGTGTGCATATTTCCTAGCTTTTAATAAGGAGATAAGAGAGAGTGTACGAATGTTTTACCTGCGTTGGTAAAAGGGGGTGGTCAGGTACTTTATCAGACTCCTTGTAATGAACACCTACAAGTAGGTAGGTCATGTACATTAGTCGGCTTCCATATAAGTAGAAAAGAGAGAGCTGGTTTGATCTACATACGCAAATTTCTAAGCTAGCAATAATTACACTCCTGCAAGCAGGTCATAATTAATGGTAATGTACAATCATAGAGCCGGTCGCATTCCTAGGAAAATCTTCCATTCAGTAAAGAACAAAGGTCAAGTGTGAGCAGGTTTCTTAGCTACTAATAAGTAGATAAGAGACAGTTTTCTTAGAGCCGGTCGCATTATTTTAAAAAACTGCAATAACAACAGAATCAGTTGCTAGTGTTTAAGCCGAAAAGTAGGCAGTGACATCTGCAGCTCCCCACCCTAACAGAGTATGAAAGCTCGCGCTCTTGTTTCGAAGCTTTGCAATGTAATTAGCCTGTTAACAGCCTGCTGAGCATGCCCAGTAGGCTTTCCAAATCAGTACTCTTTACAAGTTAAATAAAAGAAGTTCTAACCACAAAAACCCGCAAGTTTTTTTCAATTGGAAATATATCAAAGTCTCGCCGTGTGTGAAATATTTAGAAGAAAATCCACCGACTCTACATTTTCATGGTCCTTCGAGCCGGATTCAATTATTTCGATTATAATAATGATCGCTCGCCCCAGCAAGCTACGGTGGAAACACATCTACAACCACACGACATCTACATGCACTCATCAACAACACAACTACACACCTCTATTTTAAATCAGTTAAGTAATATATTTTCCAACTACATATATTATTTATATGGGCAAGTAACTTTATTAAGTATTATACGTAGCCCGTTTAATCTTTCCTCATCAAATTATTACTTGTACATTTTCCATTTATATTTTGTCCGTTTTGTCTCCTTACATACATATATGTACGTACACATACATACATATATTAAGAGAAAAGAAAAAAAGGTTCAATTTTTTTGGCGGCAACAAAGTAAAATTAAAATATAATGAACCTAACAAGTGTTTCCAACTCCATTCTCCGCCACCACTTATTGTGTTATATCCATATTTAAATCCAATAACAATATTTTTGACAAATTCTTAATTGTGTAAATTATTTGTCTTAAAAATCATCCACCAAAAGTGCAAGACATACATACATATGTTGGTCACTGACTCCGTGCCGTTCCAATTCCACGCATCACAGCATAAGCAGTAACCAACGGTGTGAGATTACCTGCATATTTTTTCCCGACAAGTGGGGTATATATGTTTTTCCGAATCAACTTGCAACGTCATCGTTTAAAATACCCTTCCGCAAGTGGGGCATATCCGACTAAGCGTATAATGCTAATATATTAAAATATATACACTTAAAAAAAAAAACATGTAAAAACATACACTTCCAAAATATAAACACTTATATATATATATACACTTCCAAAATATAAACACTTACAAATATGTACACTTACAGAAAATACACTCAAAAAAATATATATAAAAAAAAATAAAAATATATTTACCTACAAAACTTATATAATATTTTTTTTCTCTATATAATATACACTTAAAACAGAAAAAAATATATATGTAAAAAAAAAAAAAAATATTTACCTACACAAATTCAAAAAAAAAAAATAAATTTAGTTTTTTTTTGTAATTTATTTATATTTATATAAATTATAAATACAGTTTGGTATTTGTTCCTGTTGTTGCCTACTGCATCAGATTCCGACTCCATAGAGAGCCTACTATGCCAGAGGACAAGAAGCATCAAGCGAAACCACGTCCTTCATTGTCCACCGTTCGGCGCTCGTTATCAAGCGCTCGCAGCCTTTCCGTGTCACCTGTGTCCAAATCAGAACCGTCCGCTCCTCTATCCAAGCCCAAATCAGTGAGTTTGGCAATTCCACCGTAAACACGTGTCACTAGAGCCAAGTCGCAAAAAGTTGAATCCAATATGGCCCTCAACAATTTTATTGCTGTGTCCGACAGTAAGCCTGTAAGCCAATTTGAGGCAAGATTCGCAGGCTCGGCAAGTGCATCCCTCTTCACACTGCAAGTGCGTCGGGACCAGATCCGATCCATATGGGAGAAAGTAGAATTAGCTTTCGAACAAGGTCCAGCGACGATTTTGAAGAGATGCGAGCGAAGTATGAGCATTGTTATTCAGTTTATGAACGCTGTGTCGCTCAACTAAGTGAGAGTATCGACGCTGCTTCGAACAAAAACAAACAACAATCATTGACTCCCTCCATATCCAGGGGCTATAGTCTCCCTCCAATTGACACAGAGGTCTTCGACGGAGACTATCTGCGGTGGCCGACATTTCGTGATCTGTTCACAGCAATCTACATAGGCAATCCACGATTAACTCAAGTCGAGAAATTGTTTCACCTCAACGCTAAGACTAGCGGCGAGGCGAAAGGTATTGTTTCGAAATCTCCACTGACTAATCATGGCTTTCAATCCGCGTGGCAGAATCTTTCAGAAAGATCCGAAAATAAGCGGCTGTTGGTCAACAGCCAGCATAAGGTCCTTTTCAGTCTGCCGTCAGTTTCCCAAAAGGCCGGGAGTGCATTAAAAGAACTACAAAGTACGATCCAGGGTTATTTGACAGCTTTCAAGTTGGCTAAGGTCAGCTCGTCCAGACTGCCGAAACTTTCCCTTTCCTTATGGGAACAATCCCTTCATAATAAATCCGATATTCCGATTTGGGTTGAATTCGATAGTTTCCTTACACGCTGGAAGCGATAGAAGACATAAGGCCTAATACGAGAGGTCAAAGTCAAGTCAATCGCAAGGAACCAGCCAAAATACACATCCAGTCATTCGAAGCAAAGGTCAAAGTACATGCGCAATCTTCCAAGCAGTCTTTGACCTGCAAGCTGTGTTCAAAAGAGAACCACTCCATCCGCTCATGCCCTAAGTTTCTGCAAATGGCAGTCAACGAAAGGGCCTCCTACATTAAACAGCTCCAACTCTGTTTAAATTGCTTCGCTCGGGGGCACCAGCTTAAAGAATGCACAAGTAGCTTTAATTGTTACACATGCAAAGGTCGCCACAATACATTATTGCATCGTGGTGACCCTCCTACTCAAGTGGTTCTTAATTCATCCTTAAGCTCTGGTGCTATTCCATATATTCCAAATCAAACCATACAGTCCACTTCAAATCAAAGTCCGGCAAATATCCACATATATTTCACGTCCAACACGCAAGGTGTTTTACTAGGCACTGCCATAATAAACATATGCCACCTAGGCACGTGTTATACGGCTCGTGCGTTGATTGATTCTGGCTCCGAAGCTACATTCATTTCAGAACGAATGTTTAAAATCATCAAACTTCCATTTAAACGCGTGACAGCACAAGTTGCCAGACTAAATCAAGCTGTAGCAGCCAATCCTGAGAAGTTATGCTACTTCAACATAGGATCCCCTACAAGGCCACGAGCTCGCATTGAAACGTCGGCATTTGTACTTCCAAGTGTGGCAGGGACTCTACCATCACATCCGATCCCCGAGAGTTTTTTGAGAGACCTGCCTTATAATCCATTGGCTGACCCTTCCTTCTTCAAGAGTTCGCAGATAGATAGATCGATCTTACTTGGCGGCTCCATTCCAAACGTCTGTGGCGCGTTATTGGGTCAAGAAACCATTTTCGGGTGGATCCTTACGGGCTCAATAACTACTTGCGCTACATCCTACATCTCTGCTTTTTCCACTCGCGTGACGCTCAAGACTGACGAGCGGTTGGAAAACCTCCTAACAAAGTTTTGGGAGGAGAGTTTTGAAATGGCGTTGCTTCCGTTATGGTTTCAACGCCGATATCACAAAAATGTATCGGCAAATCTTAGTGAAACCAATTCACACGCCTTTCCAAAGGATCCTGTTTTGTATGTTGTCTAATTCCTGTTTTGTCAATATTTTTCCAGATAACATTCGAATCTTGCCATCGACAGCCTCAAAAAAGATGCATCACGCTGGTCGTCCTCACGGTGTGACATCCTTCCGCTGCCGGGTTTGTCGGGGTGTCCACGCGCTTAAGAAGTGCCAGCGCTTCATGCACCTCAACGCTGAAAAGCGTCTTTGGGCAGTACTGCCTGGCACATCAGCACTCCGGGCGATCATGTCGCTGCTCCACCTGGATGAGGACCGCTCGCCGGGCTCCCCACAAGACACCCGGCCGAGGAGCCCATCTCCATGCTCGCTGCGTCACGAGAGGAGACACTCACCTATCTGAGTGCAACGACGGCCAATACCACCATCCACCCTAGAGCTGGCCATCCTGCCGACTGTGACAATACTTGTCATAGTCGGTGAAAAGAAGTTTGAGATACGAGCACTGGTCGACCCGTGCAGTCCGCACAGCCGCGTCGACGCCTCCTTGGCAAGGGCCCTAGGCCTTTGCGCCACCGGGCTCCAAGCACGAAACGTTCGACAAGGACTGCCACTTGGAGGTAATCCACGACCTCAACTTCCAGACGCCAAAGGCGCCAGTTGAGGAACGCTTCCGTGAAAGCGTTCCCAACATTGTGTTGGCGGATGCAGGATGGTTTAAGCCATCCACTGTGAGTTTGGTGTTGGGCGCCCATGTCTACGGCTATGTCATTCAGCCAGGAGTGCTTCCGAGCGACCATGGGCCAATGGCTCAGAATACGACGCTTGGGTGGATCCTGTCTGGAGTCTGCAGCCAATAAGGTCCGCTCCCCAAGCTCCAATCCACTTCATTTGCAATATATTGCAAGGGGGCGGAATGTTTAAGCCGAAAAGTAGGCAGTGACATCTGCAGCTCCCCACCCTAACAGAGTATGAAAGCTCGCGCTCTTGTTTCGAAGCTTTGCAATGTAATTAGCCTGTTAACAGCCTGCTGAGCATGCCCAGTAGGCTTTCCAAATCAGTACTCTTTACAAGTTAAATAAAAGAAGATCTAACCACAAAAACCCGCAAGTTTTTTTCAATTGGAAATATATCAAAGTCTCGCCGTGTGTGAAATATTTAGAAAAAAATCCACCGACTCTACATTTTCAGCTGGGAAAATTTTATGCAGTTAATTATAATACACTTTTAACAAGCTATTGATTATTTTTTTATTTGGTTTATTTTGTTATAATGATAATTTTATATAGTTTTTTTTAGCATTAGGTTTATTTTTAGATGATTGATGTATATGCAAAAGCATTAACCAAACATTCAGAATAAAGCTACATACTTATAGCCGGTTTTCCTTAATGGGTGGTAAAGTACTAAATATTTTTAATTGTATCATGTTTTGATCATTTTATAGGTCAATTTACACCGGGTTGGTTTAAACACACGTTGATTGTAAGTTGGTATTTGCAGAGGTTTCTATTTCCTTAGTATAAGTCGTTAACTACCGCTTGATCTTTTGAGCTAATTTTAAGGTAAGGACTGATTTTTATAGAGTATTGTTTGGGGAAGGCTCCAGAAAAAAAGGTTTGGTTTAGGTTTTGGCTGATTTTAAGAAACTGTATGGTAGGATTTATCTTGCTTTATATGGTTGTATTGTAGAGCACTTCATGTGTGTAAAAGGTTTCTTGTAAGAGTATGTACTTTATGATTTCACTACTTGCCTTAAGCCTATTTTAACTCTTAATTTCACTAACATAAAAAACGCAGTCATTTACAGTAATTAACAGTAGACTAGGAGTCCTGGTTCTAAGACCGTTTAGACTTCATTGTTCTTATGAATTTAGATAATCCAACAAATGTTCATGCTCGGATTCTGACAACTAATGCATTTGGACATTTTAAGCTTCATAATTCGTGAGAGTGCGCAAGAATAGTCCTATATTCATTAAGATAACACAGAAAATTCTTATAGTACTTGTTAAAGCGGTATTTTATAGGCTATACTCTTTTATGATTCTTGTGGTTTATAGCTCGGACATTGAAAGAGCGAAATAACTTTGTTCTTTATATGAAAGATATTATAAAGGTTACTTCCAAGATTTTAGCTTTACTATGTTCTGATTGATTGCTTAATTATTTTTTAGGGCATACATTTTTTTTTTTTTTGACTTCGTTTGCCTTGGTAAGACTTCAAAATAGTGTAAAGGGCCATTTTGGTATTTTTTATTGATTTTGTTTTAATTATTTTTTGTATTTTTATTTTTTTTTTTTTTGTTCTTATGCATTGGCTCTTAATTTAAGTGCAAGCCAATTTTAGGTCTGTTCGTCCGTTCCTATGCAATCTATTTTTATCAATTTTTAGCTATCGAGATTAAACTTTGTTCAGAATCTAGCTCTTTGATGGTTTTTGCTTTTTTGATTGCAGCTTATTCATTTTTCAAATCCACTGTGTCCCGATCCGTGAATTATATAATTTAGCTAACATAAGTGTATACAATACATTCTGCCTTCCGATGATGGTTGCCTTGTTTGTTTATATCGTTTTATTTTTTAATTTCTAAGGTCATTTGACTTACCTAATTTATATATAAAATTTTTTTCTGATAGACTAACACGGCGACTGTTTAGTTTTTCTTCGATGAACTTTTTAAGTATAATATCAATTACACTCTAATATTTTTGTTTACCGGTCGTCGTTTCGTTTTAAAACTGATTTGCTATAAGGCGTGTAATAGCGACCCCCAGGATAAAATTTCGCTTAATATACTTCACATAAACGCATTCTATTTAAACAGTATATATTGAGTTGAATTATCGAATTCAGATGTATTTCGCTACATGAAAATCATGAGTCTAAAAACTTTCACACAAAAGGAGCTTCATACATTTTCGTTTTAGAGAGTTTAAAGACCAATTTGCTTGGCTATGTTTGTCAAGTTATACGGTTTACAAAACTAATGGAAAGATTAAACTGCCTTATATAATTTCGTCTAGGTTCTTAGTTGGTTCTTTCCCTAAGGCTGTTTCTCACGCACTTTGAGATTGTGTCATTACTTAATGAAATGGGCTTAGCATACTCCTGTTTGCTTGCTGACTATTATTTTATTTAATTATTTCTGCTTCAGCTCATGATTTATTTTTCTTTTCTTCTTTTTTTTTCGCTTTACTTGTATATATTTTTTTTCATGATTTATCACATGTTTCCTCAAATTGATATTCAATGACTATTTACCTTTTTAAAACCGGAACCGGTTAAGCTGTTAAAAGGTAAATTCCCTCAATGCCCGAAAGTGAGCCGCTTTTACCGATGGTGGTGTAAATGAGGTGCCGCTTGGAACGCTGCTAATCACAATTGGACCGCCCCAAGATTAAAATTAGTGCCCTTACGACGTACTATCGCTGTTTGCAACAACCTGATGTCCTCCAAACCAAACACACTCACATTCGTTTAACACTCACACACTCGACGCATCATTTGGCCCCACGGCTAAACTATCCTCAGGCTTTACACTGTGGCCTTCATGCGATAACTCCATGACCTGGACCATCACTCGTACACGCATAAGTAACTCATACCTAGATTAAGTATGGCTTGCAAGTAACCATCTGAAAATCGTTTTACTCTCCACCGCCTTTATGTCCCCTGATTTCTATTAGCTACTTTCCAGTGCTCACACCTACAACATCTCACACACCAGCTCACAAAACAAATGCAGTGGATACAAAAACAATTGAAAAAAAATTGACAGCCTGTGTCAGATCACACGGGCGCATAGGTTAGCCGTAGAATACGTCTGTCCTTGTGCAACAAAAATTATGAAGCGGTAGCCTAATAACAACAACCACATAGATGTTTTATTTTATTTTTAATTGTGTTTGTTGTCATTTGGCTAATTTTTTCCTTTTTACTGCAATACTGGTTAGCATCTCTGATATAAATTTAACAAACATTGACTTGAAATAGAAATATATATTTACATAATTTATTACATCAAAATTTGTGCATAATTAAATCTAAAATTGTATTTTTGTTTTATGTTTGAAATGTGACTTTTAATATGACAGTTTTGTGAAAGGAAAAGTATGATATGTAATTCATTAATAATACACTTAAATTTCTAGCAAATACTAAATCTATATTGGTTAGAGCTAAGGTGGTTGCTGCATTTTTAATATACTTTAATTTGAATTTTTCTTCCATAAATTCTGCAAATGAACAATCATTTGTCATTTCTAAATTAAAATCACCTACGATGAGCATGTCCACCTCGGTGTCAACTGTGAAATTCTTGTCTATTAGTGCAGTGAGGTGAGAATATTTCATCAAAGCAGAAAAAAGCATTTGTTGCTTGTTGTTTTGGGAAAAATTTGGATGAAAGTACACAGAGCCAAGAATAAATTTTTTTTGATTATTAATTTTAATTTCAGACAGACAAATGTCGCCTACATCGCTATCGACCAGTTGCCTGTTTGAAATATCGATTGGAGTACAATATGTTAACATGGTACTTTTTGCATAGATTGCTACTCCAGATGCACGACGACGTTGCTGTAAATTATTAAAATGCGAAATTAATTGTTCAATATTCATTTAAATTAAATTAAATTAACTTAATTCACAGTAACTGTTCACAAGATGCGAAAATCAGGGCTGCCACCGTAAAGACGAATTATCGATAGTTTAACTCACGATAGTTTATATGATATTTTTGCACGGGCATATGTATTGTTTTGGTGCAAAAGCATAATTAAATGTGCAACACAAACAATAAAACATGATTTCGAAAACTTGCACGCAAATTTCAGAATTGGGGTAAACATATTTTATTATGTTATAATTGTTTGGGGCTGACGTTAAGCTGAGCTTGTTCACCCCTGGCACGGAAGAATTTATGTATGAAAATTTAATTATGCCCGAATATCTTAATGAAATTTCCACATTTAGAAGCTATCAGTCATGACCGCATGTATATCAAACGAAAGGAAATCAAGTCAACTTTGTATTAAAACAAGTTTTAATCGATTCTCTGGCGGAATTTTTGAGCAATGTGCAATTGAAAAAAAAGTAGTGATTTTTGCACTGATTTTTTGCCTTAAAAAGTTATATATTTGGCAAAATTATTATAAATTTGAATGTGGGAATGTTTGTTTACCTCATCTCAACTTAAATTCGAAAAACTCAGATTAATTGATTGATTATTGAGATTGCTAGAGCAATTTAAAGTCTTCAAAATGAAGCAAAATTTTGCATGTTTTTTGTCTCATTTTTTCAATAGAAAATGTAATCACTTCATATCATATATAGCTTAAAATAAAGGTTGAAGCCTTAGCTTTAAAATGAAATTAATTTGAGGAAAATCTATTCATTAGTTCATGAGCAATGAGCGATTTTGTGAAGCAACCATATTACAACAACAACTTTTTTGGATAGCACACTCATACCGAAACGTAAGACGTATTCTGCGTCAAAATGGAAATGAAGCACCAAACTATAATAAAAAAAATGTATAAAGTATTCGAAGGGACTTCGATTAAAACACGATAATCAAAATATTTGCATTTAGACTTATATCATAGTCGAACCTACTACGTACTTTTCATTTTCAAAAATTCACTTCTAGATATGCATGATTTATTCTCATTTAAAATTCCTAAAAATGTATCCGTTTAATCATCTTAAAACACACCTTCTAGAAACTGTATTTGAGGTCAGCACATTCAAACTCTTCATTCAATATGTGTGCTGTGATGATTTAACAGTTTGTATATCTATTATTAACAAAATTAAAGTTTTTCGGTTTGTTGAGTTCGTTTAGTTGAAATTCAGATTTGCATATGATTTAAGAAAATGGCTTAAACCATTTTTACAATTATTGCACTAAGTTTTATATATCTTATTTTAGCTGCTTTATTACATTTCAGATTATTATCATTAAACAATTGACTGAACATTAGCTCCGTAATGTTTTTTTTTTTTTTTTCAGCGTATCATTGATGGGTTTTCTTTTTTTATAATCACTACTTATTCAATCCTCTTTGTCCTTTATGTACCCTAAGATCGGACAAGAGTCATGTTCATAAATCAGGTTACGAAAAGAAAAACAAGCAAGATTGAGGGCAGAACACTCCTAAATGCGCTCGAGCCGGCGTAGGAAGAGACGCAACAAGATTGGAACTAAGGATCAAAGAGTGTCGCTTGAGGCAAACTGGGCAATGACACCTGGCCTCAGGCGAGCCAAATGTTGCTCAGGAGGAAGAATACTCCTTACACATTATAGCAGTGTGCATATCCTCAGCAAGAAAACGAACTGTCTTTTTCTAGAACTATATATAAACCAAATTAGAGGCATAGAAGACCTCGACCTTTCAAAAATATTTGCTTTCGTATAGAACCTGGTTCTGATAGAAATGCTATTGACTTGGAAGGGGACACAATAGACCCCGCGGATACCAACTTATTCATCGATGACTAGGGTTTTAACAGACATTAGACATGTTTTTATTTTAATTAAAAACGAACTTATCAATAAAACTGTTAAATTTAAACTCGCTTGTAGTAAGTTTCTTTTCTTTCTTCTCATAAACCAACGGAAGTACTTCAACATTACTCCTGCGTATCGTACTATTACTTTGATTTAACATTAAAGCGAAAGAACTACTTACATAGTGAGGCAGCGGTTGCTAACCGCCGTTCCCCAAGCAAATACATACGTTCTCTTTTAGCTGCAGATCTAGAACCAAACCAATATCCTTGAACAGTGGTAGGCCCAGAAAACAGAGAACAGATGGCGGTGTAGCTGTTTCAAACCGTCAGCTGATACACAGGTTATATCGGTTTTTAAGAAGGCTTTTTAGATGTTTTAAACAAGGAGCTGTTATTTTTTAAACAGTGGGTTGTTATGCTGTTATATATTTTTATTTTTGTTTCTAATAACAGGATGCTCTTTAGCTGATATTTTGTTAGGGCTTTAAGAAACCGTTTGTTGTTAAACTGTTATTTTAACACGGTTTAAGAAACTGGCTTTTGATAAGCTGTTATTTTAACGTGGTTTTAAAAAACAGGTTGTTGTTGGGTTGTTATTTTAACGTGGTTTTAAGAAACAGCTTGTTGTTAGGCTGTTATTTTAACACGGTTTTAAAAACAGGTTGTTGTTAGGCTGTTATTCTAACGTTGTTTTAAAAAACAGCTTGTTGTTAAGCTATTATTTTAACGTTGATTTAAAAAACAGGTTGTTGTGGGGCTGTTATATTAACGTTGTTTAAAAAAAAAACAAAATACCTTGCAGCTTTCCGATTTTACCAACATTCTGGACTCTCTGGTGGCAGATGCTAGAGGCCGGCACCCAGTCATCATCGCTGGGGACTTCAACGCATGGGCAGAGGAGTGGGGTAGCACGTCTGCGAACGCTAGGGGCCGAGCCTTACTTGAGGCATTCACGCTATTGGACGTGGCTCTACTAAACCAGGGGACTCAGCATACTTTCAGCAGAGCAGGGCTGGGATCCGTAGTGGACATCACGTTCGCCAGTAGTTCGCTGTCCACTGTATCCAGTTGGATCATCGATGACTCCTACAATGGGAGCGACCATGCCGCCATATGGTTCACCATTGGAGCACGCAACAATCGCCAACAAAGTTCAGCCCAACCTAGGCAAAAATACCGTGCCGAACCGCTCGACACGCAAATCTTTGGAACACAGCTTGCATCCGCAGGGATCCCGGATAGTGCTGTCAGCACCGAGGCTGTGGTAGAAGAATCGATGATGCTGATAAGCCGCGCCTGCGATGCCAGCATGGCGAGGAGCAAGAGGTACCAGAGGCATCATGAGCAAGTTTACTGGTGGAATGAGGAGATAGCAGAGGCTCGAAACGTCTGCAACCACGCCAGACACCGCTACCAGCGCTCAAGCGGCTCCCTGTTGCACCAAGCCCGACAAGCAGAGTTCCTCTCATTCAGGAGGCAGCTGCAGAAGCTTATTAAGGTTAGTAAGCGCAGATGCTTTCTTGAGCTCTGCGACACAGCGGAGAACGATCCCTGGGGCGACGCCTACAAACTCTTTGTCAAACGATTCAACGCCTTTTCCCGCTGCCAGCATACCGATTCGGGGACGCTCAGAGAGATTGTGACGCACCTATTTCCAAGGATGGCTGATGAGCTTGATCCCGTGCCAGCTTCCACCATGCCTGCCGACATTGAGGAGGTCACCTGGGAAGAGATCCGACAAGCAGCAACGAGGATGAAGCCTAGCAAGGTGACCGGGCCCGACGAGATCCCTAACAGAGCTCTCAAGCTTGCCCTTGCAATCCGCCCCGACATATTCGCTGAGATGTTCAACAACTGTCTACGCAAAGGAGTTTTTCCTAACAGGTGGAAACGCCAGCGCTTGGTACTGCCACCAAAGCCGGGGAAGCCGCTTGAGGATCCAGCTGCCTACAGGCCTATTTGCCTCATTGACACGGTCGGCAAAATATTGGAGCAGATTATCCGCGTACGCCTCGAGAGTGCCATATCCGCTGCAGGGGGGCTTTCGGATCAGCAGTTCGGCTTCCGCAAATCCAGGTCAACGCTCGATGCGATCGGCAAGGTGGTGGAGATAGCCTCAGAAGCCATAGCCGGCACTAGGTGGCAAGGAGGCACCAAAAAGTATTGCCTGATTGCAACGCTGGATGTATAAAACGCGTTCAATACGGCAAAGTGGACCAGCATCTTGGAGTCCCTTGTAGCGTTTGGTGTGCCGAATTACCTACTTAGGCTGATCAGGAGCTACTTCCACAACAGAATACTGCTGTACAGTACCAGCGAGTCGACTGAAGAGTACCACGTATCTGGAGGCGTGCCGCAGGGGTCAGTTCTTGGCCCTCTCCTCTGGAACGCCATGTACGATGATGTTTTTCGGCTCTCGTTACCTGAGGAGGTACGTATAGTCGGTTTTGCAGACGACGTGGCGTTGGTGGTGGTGGCTAAAGAGCTCAAAGTTGCCGAGGATAGGTGAAACCAATCGATTGATTTGGTCATCCAGTGGCTCTCTTCGGTTGGCCTCGACATTGCCCCCCACAAAACCGAGGCAGTACTACTCCCGTGGGTTAAGAAGGCAGCGCGCACCTTTGCCAAATCGCGCACTATGGCCAACTGGCAGAGGCGGTGGGACTCATCCACTAAAGGGCGATGGACACACCGCCTAATCCCAAGCCTATCGGAATGGCTGGACAGAAGACACGGACAGGTGAACTTCCACATCACCCAGCTCCTCAGTGAGCACGGCTGCTTCCGTGGATATTTATACCGCTTCGGTCACGAGGATGCCCCTTACTGTACCTTCTGCGAAAGTAGCATCATCGAGGATGCGGAGCATGTGATGTTCCACTGCGTTCGTTTCGCAGGGCTTCGCGCTGAAATGGAAAGGACGTTTGGTTGTGCCATCGAGCTGGGAAACCTTGTAACGCATATATTTGCCAGTAGCGTCAACTGGGAAGCGTTGAGCGCCTTTTCGGTCGCCGTCATGACGCAACTGCGAAATGACGAGCGCGAGCGTAATGGGCACCGGGAGTAGGAGAAGAAAAGGCATTTGCGACGCATTACCTAACGGCCGTTCCGCAAATGTCATTTCTTTTCTTAAAACCTCTCCTTGTAATATATAGATTATAGATATAGAATAGTAACATAGAATAGCTACATATTAAGAGTCAAATAAATGAATTAAAAAAAAAAAAAACACCCACACCGGCACACCTACAAGCGCACGTACATACCCACGCGGTGTTAGATCGGGGTAAGTGACGGCCATATTCAATAGGCCAAATGGTTGCCCAGGCAGCCCCACTGAGATTTGTTGTGGCCCTAGGGTAACATATCTACCGTGTTGTACAAATGTTTTATTCAAAAAAAAAAAATATAATAAAGAGTTAAATGTAGAGTGAATTTGTGTATTTTTCGTATTCCCCTTTCCCCCTCCCTTCAACACCTTTTCAGCGAGTCGGCAATGGGCCAGTGGTTCGGTGCGCCTCAACATAAAGCCCACGTGGAGCAGACCTGAGAGGTATGCTAGCGAATCTTCCGAGTTTTACTTTGGATTCTGCGACGCTTGCCTCTTGGGTAGGTTCCATGTGTAGCGACAAGTGGGTAGTACCCTGGCATTGCAGTTGTGCGAGGTGCGAGGGGCGGCACCGATATGGCAACCAGGTTGCCGCTTCGATAGTTACACCCGCGGTCTTAGAGCTACCCACCGACTTGGAGCGATAAGGGTTTGTAGTGGCTTCAGAACTATCTCGGATGACGCATGTCTGGTTTTGGCTGGCGTAGCACCCATAGCCGAGTTGGCCAGGGAAACCGCTGAGATCTACGAGGAAACGCATGGGAGGGAACTTTCAGCTCCCCAAAAGCAGTCCGCACGCACTGCGGCCAAAACGCGTACCTTGGAGAATGGGCAAAGGCAATGGAATGCGTCTAGCAAAGGGTGCTGGACACATCGCCTCATTCCGAGCATCTCCTCGTGAATTTCTACACCACCCAACTATTAAGTGGTCATGGGTGCTTCCGCCAATACCTGCACCGATTTGGGCATGAGGGTGCCCCGTTTTGTTTTTTTTGTGGAGACAGGTGGGTCGAGGATGCCGAGCACGTCTCGTTGCACTGCGGACGATTCTCCGGGCTTCGGGAAGATCTGGAGAGGGCTTTTGGCTGCAGGATCGAGGTGGACAGCCTCGTGCCAGTGATGCTGGTCAACGGCGCTAACTGGGAAGCCTTCAGTGCTTTTGCAACGGCAGTCATGACCGGTCTGCGTGCGGCTGAGCGCGAGCGTTGAGGAAAAGTGGATTAGGCGGAACACAGGCGTTGGCGACGCATTACTTCACGGCCATACCGCCAGTGTCACGTTTCGCTTATAAATAACCCCTTATATTTAAAATATATGTATATATGTAGGTTAAGTAATAAATGAATTAAAGAAAAAAAAAAACACCCACACCGGCTCGCACATGCCTACACACACGCAGGCACACCCCACTGAGATTTGTTGTGGCCCTGGGGTATTATATCCACCGTGTTGTACAAATGTTTTATTCAAAAAAAATATAATAAAGAGTTAAATGTAGAGTGAATTTGTGTATTTTTCGTATTCCCCTTTCCCCTCCCTTCTACACCTTTTCAGCGAGTCGGCATTGCGCCAGTGGTTCGGTGTGCCTCAACATAAAGCCCACGTGGAGCAGACCTGAGGGGTATGCTAGCGAATCTTCCGAGTTTTACTCTGGATTCTGCGACGCTTGCCTCTTGGGTAGGTTCCATGTGTAGCGACAAGTGGGTAGTACCCTGGCATTGTAATCATTTTGTAGTAAAATTGAGTTAATATTCTTTTTATTTGGTCATACATGTGTTTTCGGATAATTTTATTAGTGATTATCAACTGTAAAATGATTTTTAATTTTGGATTAGTTGGTCCTTGGTTTATTACAAATTTAATAATAGGTATGTATTTTGCTAAAAGTCTGCTTTCTACCATTTTTGATTTAGGGTAGTGGTCAAGTGGTCGATACGTCGCCTTTGGAGGTGCTCACAGTCAACAGGCAGAGCAATAGGCCCCAAGTTCCGCAAAAGGCGTAAAAGACCAACGCTACGCTGGAAAGAACGCAGTAGCGTATGTGATTTACGCAGTTTGGTGCTCAAGGACGACGAGCGAGCTGCTGCCAAAGTACACACACAGGTGCGACCGTAAGTTTGATTGGTGCTCGAGCAGTCGCGTTTATCGAGAAGCATGGGATAGCTTGGCATCCACAGACTTCGAAAATGCTAGCCGCAGGAGGTAAGAGCTACACCGCAGGAGGTAAGAGCTTCACCGTACATGGGGAAAATCATGGTCCCGATCCGCTACAGAGCGGAGACGCACCGGAAGACCCCGCGTTTCACAGCCCACTGCATTTTGAAATCAAAAACGCCTTCCCACATACCACCACTAGCCCACCTTCCATAATATTTTACTAGCTTTGAGCTAGAGTCACGAAATTTGGTATGAGGATAACAATTGACATGATACACAGATCATCAGCAAAAGTTAAGATGCCACGCCCCATCCCCCCTCTCCAGATCTTTAACAAACTTTGAGCTAGAGTCACCAAATTTGGAAGGAAGATAGATTTTTGGCAACCCCATCTGCACCAGACAATCTTTGAAGCAGCGTACACCCTTGCCCTATCTACATTTTAATGCAACGCCCCCCAATACCACCCGCAGCCCCTCTCTACCACCTTTCACTAACTTTGAGCTGCACCAGACAAAGGATTTTTTAATGCAGGGTGTAATGGAAGCCCGAAATGAACTCGGCTTTTATTGCCCAATTTCTCGATGAGATTGAAGGCGTTTATTCGTAAAAGCGGCCAAGAAACATTAAATGTAATGGAAATCGTGCCCGATTCTCGAAGGTTGTGGGCATACCATCTCTTGAAGAGGTAATCGATCTCGTGGGATATTTTTTCGCTGCTGGGATATTGACTATCATTGCTTCTCCCACTGACAACAATACGTGGCCCGCTCACGTGTCGAAAGTAGCGATTGGCGCCGGCCGGGATTTTTTATCGTGGCCCGTTGGCTTGTACAGGCCCGGGCCTCAAAAGTGAGTTACGTGCGGGCTTCGTGCGGGCCTAAGCAATTACAGTGCTTGCCCCTTTAGGGAAAAAGCAAGGTATCATGAATATGTCTTGGGAGTTCATGCTATTTCTTTGAGTTTTTATTCAATTTTGTTTTGTGTATGTTCATATGTATGGCTGTAATAAATATAGTGGTCTGTGATATGAAAAACAGTTTTCAACATATCCACGCTGTTCACTGGTGCCTTGAAAACATAATTTTTAAACCAAATTCTGTGGCACACTGAACAACAAGCACCCAATTTGTTCTCCGCAAACCTGTTTTTGAACACAGCATCAGCTAGAATGAATTCCGTCATTCTTATACGTCTTGCCAGGTGAGCTTCAGTTTCTTCTAGTTCGTCTACTTGGTTTCCAGCAAGACGCTTTCATTTTTCCCGATATCGGCAGTTTGACTCAGATCTTCGTAATCGTCTTTCTTGATCAGCAGCAACTGGATCAATGTAATCATCATTAATTTGGTTTCTTAACCTGCACTGTTGCTTAAATCGTTATACTCGATATTGTACAATGTCCTTCATGGTGTCTGTCAGTCTGTATGTTCGCAACTTTTTTCCACACCCTTCAAGTAAGAGACTTGAAACTTTGCAAATGTCTTGATAGTTTTACAATAACTAGGGGCCTGGCAAATCGATAAACTCGTTAACTCTAAATCGATAAATCCAGCTATTTTGCACGCCCTTACAGCTAGAACTATCAAATTTGACGAGACGATAGCTACTAAAAACCCCCAAAAAACTGCATGAAAAGTTGTGGAGCCACGTCACCCATTCCGCTCCCAGCCTACCCGCAGTTTACAACCAAAAATTCCTATGTCTTCTACAGTTTTTAAGCTAAAGCCACAAAATTTGTTGCCAAGATAGGTGTTGACAACCTTCAACCAAATTCATAACTTTGGATGCCACACCCATCCATACTGCCCTAGCCGGCTCCAACCAGCCCGGGGTGAAGGGCCAAAGACTGGTATTGGATGTTCCTGAGGACGAGTGGTGCAACGGCAGGGATGCCGTTTCTCGGATAATTTATCCAATTTGGATCACCAACCTGGAGAAGCTACGAGAAGAATGCCATGAAGCAGAGAGGTTGCACTCATCCCGCTGGTCTAGGAGCCAATTTTGAGCAGAGCCAACCAGCCGTCCGAGAGAACGGTTCCAGGTGCACGAGGCGCACGACGAAGAGGAGGAGTGTGTTGAATACATTTTGGACGTTTTAAAACACTAGTCTTTTTAGGTAATACAGCAGACACTTGTGTGGCCGCTGAGCTCGCTTTATTATATGAATCGTTCTGTTATAATTAGGTTCTGAAGTTTATGGTTAACATTGGTAGATATATGGTTTTATCGGTTAACAGCTGCAAAGAGCGGGAGAGTATTATACATAAACGTCGTGTGTTGTCTACGCGTGAGAATGGTGCCCGCTACATTCTCAGGCGATCATATTACATGCACTTGAAATGTGCTTGTGTTTATATAACGACAAAGTGTCGTTGCTTGGGTTATATTTATGTAGCAACAAAGTGTTGCTGTTTAATATATTTTAAGTACACTGAGTACAGTGTATTCTCGATATATGTGTATACTACAGGAGGAGCTTACCCCGAGTGATGCAGTTAAGAGGCTGTAAAAGCCGAGAGCGGAAACAAGCGACACCAACGTGCTGACGTGCTGGAATTGCACGCAGAAAAGGCACACATTTTGGGAGTGTGAGGCGACAGTGCGTAACATTTTCTGTTACCGATGTGGACTGCCAGGAGTTGTGCTATCAAATGTCGCAAATGCAGCTCGGGAAACGGGAGGCGGAGCATGACACAGGCAGAGGAGTCACGCTCAACACAACCAAACCATCAATAAATACCTCGCCAATTTGCATGTTAGATATAAACACTTAAAATAAGGATTGCATGGTAGCTAAGAATATTGTTAAAAAGACCAACAGCGATCAGTCACCGAGGGTAGTGGTCAAGTGGTCGATACGTCAGCTATTGGAGGTGCTCATAGTCAACAGGCAGAGCAATAGGCCCCAAGTTCCGAAAAGGCGTAAAAGACCAACGCTACGCTGGAAAGAACGCGCAGTATATGTGATTTACGCAGTTTGGTGCTCAAGGACGACGAGCGAGCTGCTGCCGAAGTAAAAATTCAAGGGCTCACCGTTAATGGTTTTTAAAATACAGGTGCGACCGTAAGTTTGATTGGTCCTCGAGCACTCGAGTTTATCGAGAAGCATGGGATAGCGTGGCATCCACAGACTTCGAAAGTGCGAGCCGCAGGAGGTAAGAGCTACACCGCAGGAGGTAAGAGCTTCATAGTACATGGGGAAAATCATGGTCCCGATCCGCTACAGAGAGGAGACGATGCGTTCCCCAGCCCACTGCATTTTGAAATCAAAAACGCCTTCCCACATACCACCACTAGCCCACCTTCCATAATATTTTACTAGCTTTGAGCTAGAGTCACGAAATTTGGATGAGGATGACAATTGACATTTTACACAGATCAATAGCAAAAGTTAAGATGCCACGCTCCAGCCCCCTCTCCACACCTTTTACAAACTTTGAGCTAGAGTCACCAAATTTGGAAGGAAGATAGATTTTTGGCATTCCCATCTGCACCAAACAATCTTTGAAGCAGCGTACACCCTTGCCGTAACTGCATTTTAATGCCACGCCCCCCAATACCAGCCGCAGCCCTTCTCTTACACCTTTCACTAACTTTGAGCTGCACCAGACAATCTTTGAGGCAGCGTACACTCTTGCCGTAACTGCATTTTAATGTCACGCCCCCCAATACCACTCGCAGCCCCTCTCTACCACCTTTCACTAACTTTGAGCTGCACCAGACGATGGATTTTTTAATGCAGGGTGTAATGGAAGCCAAAAATGAACTCGGCTTTTATTGCCCAATTTTTCGATGAGATTGAAGGCGTTTACTCGTAAAAGCGGCCAAGGGACATTAAATGTAATGGGAATCGTGCCCGATTCTCGATGGTTGTGGGCATACCATCTCTTGAAGAGGTAATCGATCTCGTGGGATATATTTTCGCCGCTGACAACAATACTTGGCCCGCTCACGTGTCGAAAGTAGCGGTTGGCGCCGGCCGGGACTTTTATCGTGGCCCGTTGGCTTGCACAGGCCCCGGCCTCAAAAGTGAGTTACGTGCGGACTTCGTGCGGGCGTAAGCATTTACAGTGTTTGCCCCTTTAGGGAAAAAGCAAGGTATCATGAATATGTCTTGGGAGTTCATGCTATTTCTTTGAGTTTTTATTTAACTTTGTTTTGTGTATGTTCATATGTATGGCTGTAATAAATATAGTGGTCTGTGATATGAAAAACAGTTTTCAACATATCCACGCTGTTAACTGGTGCCTTGAAAACATCATTTTCAAACCAAATTCTGTGGCACACTGAACAACAAGCACCCAGTTTGTTCTCCGCAAACCTGTTTTTGAACACAGCATCAGCTAGAATGTATTCCGTCATTCTTATACGTCTTGCCAGGTGAGCTTCAGTTTCTTCTAGCTCGTCTACTTGGTTTCCAGCAAGACGCTTCCATTTTTCTCGATATCGGCAGTTTGACTCAGATCTTCGTAATCGTCTTTCTTGATCAGCAGCTACTGGATCAATTAGGGTGTTTTCTTTTTGTGTTGCGAAATCACAACAGTGCAAACCATCCCAACAACAATTTGTACTGAAAACCATTTTGCTTTTTCGCAACACCCCTAGTAGTAGGAAACTGTCGTTTCTGGCTCAGATAAGGATCTTATGATTTATGACTTTTTTCAATTAGCGTGACACTTTTTGACAGGTAGCAAGATAAGAACCCACTTTTTTCAATTAGCGTGACCCTTTTTTTTCCATTAGCGTGCTCCTTTTTTGACAGGTAGCAAGATAAGAACCCAGTTGTCCAGGATCAACACCTAGAAGTAGGTCAAGATCAAAGGTCAAGTACATTAGTCAGCCTCCTTGTTAAAGATAACACCATCCGTGCGAATCAATGAACAAAGGAGAAATGGATAGAGACGTCATGTCTGCGCCTGTTTAATGTGCGTGCGCACACACATATTAGATAGGAGTCAAGTTTGCGCCGGTTTGACGGCGGT
>JAWNNU010000093.1:0-217624 GCA_035044585.1 Scaptomyza polygonia
ACGTAATTTCGTTGGCCGGGGTCGGCG
The DNA here is from genome assembly GCA_035044585.1 of Scaptomyza polygonia. Classification (NCBI taxonomy): domain Eukaryota; kingdom Metazoa; phylum Arthropoda; class Insecta; order Diptera; family Drosophilidae; genus Scaptomyza; species Scaptomyza polygonia. The sequence continues at coordinate 28 of JAWNNU010000093.1, forward strand.
TCTCAGTCTCGTCCAGGGTCGGTACAGATTATTTGTAACATTGCTGGGACACTGGAGGAGCTGTACCGGAGTATACCTAGGGGCCGGGCCACCAGGGGAAAGCATGGGTAGAATAGAGAAGGGGGGGGGGGGGGTTGCACGAGTACAGTGCCCGCACGGCCGGTTATTTGAGAGGCCCGCAAAGGAATAGATCGGCTAACCCAGAGTAATACTCGGAGAGTTAACCAATTATTCCCCGAAGGGCTCCCCACAGCCGGCCAGGGCATCGAGCGAAGTTGGTGGAGTCCGGGAGGGGGGTAAGGGTAACCAGCTCGGCGGCCAGGCTGAGGGTAAGACCCGGAAGCCTGTGCGTCGGTCGGCCAACCCCATCCGCCCCCCGCACCCCACACAATTGCCACGCCAGGGCACTACTCACTTGTCGCTACACGCGGAACCTACCCAAGAGGCGAGCGTCGCAGAATCCAGAGTAAAACTCGGAAGATTCGCTGGCTTACCCCTCAGGTCTGCTCCACGTGGGCTTAATGGTGAGGCGCCCCGAGACACTGGCTCTATGCCGACCCGCTGAAAAGTGTAAAAAAAGGGGGGGGGGGAAGAGAAGTACGAAGAAAAAGACACAAATTCGCTCTACATTTTAACTCTTTATTACCTATGTATTGATCTTGCTGCTGCTGCGAAAGAAAATTCCATCCTTTGTTCACATAACACTCACGAATGTTTTTATACTTGATACCGAAGGTAAAGAGTATATTGGGTTTGTGCAATGTCCGTCATGGTGTCTGTCCGTCTGTCCGTCTGTCCGTCCGTATGTTCGCAACTTTTTTCCACACCCTTCAAGTAAGAGACTTCAAACTTTGCAAATCTCTTTATCTATGGCATAGTAAATTAAAGTGTCAAGATTAGAGTTCTACGATAACTAGGGGGCTGGCAAATCGATAAACTCGATAACGCGAAATCGATAGATCCAGCTTTTTCGCAAGCCCTTACAGCTAGAACTACCAAATTTGGGGAGAAAATAGCTATTTATCATTCCCAAAAAACTGCATCAAAAATTTTGGAGCCACGCCCACCCATACCGCCCCCAGTCCCCCCGCAGTTTAACACTAAAAATGCCCATATCTTCTACAGTTTTTGAGCTAGAGCCACCAAATTTGGTACCAAGATAGGGGTTAACGATCCCGAACTCAATTCATAAAAACTTTGGATGCCACGCCCATCTATACTGCCCTATCCGCCCTCAACCACCCCAACGCTTCGCTAAAAACGGTAGTGTATCTTCCATAGTGTTTGAGCTAGAGTCACAAAATTTGGTAGGTAGATAACTGGTAACGACCCCCCAAAAACTGCATCAAAGTTTTGGAGCCCCACCCACCCATTCCGCGCCCAGCCCCCCCGCAGTTAAAAAACAGAAATGCTTATATCTTTTACAGTTTTTGAGTTAGAGCCACCAAATTTTGTGCCAAAATAGGTGATTATAGCCCCAAAATAAATGCATAGAAACTTTGGATGCCACGCCAATCCATACTGACCAAGCTGCCCCAAACCGCCCCAATGCTTCACTAAAAACGGGAATGCGTGTATTTTCCAAAGCGTTTAAGCTAGACCCACCAAATTTGGTAGGTAGATAACTGGAAACGACTCCCCAAAAACTGCATCAAAGTTTTGGAGCCACGTCGCCCCCCCGTTCCCTAGCCCCCTGCATTTTGAAAACAAAAACGCCTATATTTTTCACAGCTTTTAAGCTAGAGCCGCCAAATTTAGTGCCAAGATAGGTGATGAAGAAACCCAAAAAAAGTGGATGGCGCCCCCCACCCATACCGCCCCCAGCCCCCCTTCCACCATATTCTACTAACTTTGAGCTAGAGCCACCAAATTTGGTATGAGGATAGCAATTAACATCATAAACAGATCTGCAGCAAAACTTTGGACGCCACGCCCCCCCATACCAGCCCCCAGCACCCAGCCCCCCTTCTACCAAATTCTACTAACTTTGAGCTAGAGTCACCAAATTCGGTTTGAGAATAGCTATTGACATCATAAATAGATCTGCAGCAAAAGTTTGGATGCCACGCCCCCCCTTACCAACCCCATCCCCCCTTCCCACAAATTTTACTATTTTTGAGCTAGAGTCACCAAATTTGGTATGAGGATAGCAATTGTCATCATACACAGATCTTCAGCTAAAATTTTGATGCAACGGCCCCCCCCCCCCCCCACCATACCTCCCCCAGCCTACCATCCACCATATTCTTCTAACTTTGAGCTAGAATCACCAAATTTGGAAGGAAGATAGCTTTTTGGCATCCCCATCTGCACCAGACAATCTTTGAGGCAGCATACACCCCTGCAGCAGCATACACCCCTGCCGTATCCACACACCATTGCAATCAGCTCTCTTTTAATCTGTTTTACTACTGGTATCGAGTATACCGCAGTCGGGTGCGTCCGACTGCAACGTTTCTACTTGTTTTTGGTATTGAAGATGACCATAACAATGCGAGCGGCTCTATGATTTTACCTGCCCTTGTTTATGATCTGCCTGCAGGAGTGCAAAGCAGCGCCGTCAAACCGGCGCACACTTGACTCCTACCTAATATGTGCGTGCGCACATTAAACAGGCGCAGACATGACGTCTCTAACACTTGCCCCCTCTAACACTTTCTCTCTTTAACACTTTCTCCCTCTAAGTATCAATGCTCTTGTTAAGAATATATGTATTGACTTTGCTGCTGCTGCTGCTGCGAAAGAAAATTCTCATACTTTGCTCACTGACCCTTACGATCATGAAATCATGAACGATCATGATCGTTGTTTATGGCTTGCTTACGGGTGTGCAAAACAACGCACATCAAACAGGCACTCACTAAACTCTATCCTTGTATTCTTTGCTTACTGATTCTTACTATCAAAAAAATTCGTTTTTTATTGCATGCAGATGTGCGTTGTAAAGCATATTAAACAGGCACACAATTGTCTCCAACAATTCTTAGTAAAATAGCCAAAACAGATCCTTTGAGCACCGATTCTCACAAATCCTGGTGTGCTTGTTGCTGCTATTGTTAATAACAATGCGAGATAGGGATGTTTTCTCCTTTGACTATGATGTACTAACCAACCTTGACTGTGTTTTGGTTTTTAACTGACAAAATTATCAATCCTTTGTTCTCAACCCCTCTTTTCACTTTGATACACTTACAGGTGTCCATCTGAACGGGTAAGTGGTGCATCAAGGATGAGCACAAATTACTTTCCGAGCTTGGTAATTTAACAACAATTAATGGACGTAACGCACCCGCTTACTACGAAGTTCCTAATGGATTTCCATCGAACACAATTGCTTGTGGTGTGGGCACTGCTGCCGGCAACGACTCATCCATGTTGTACGATAGCATTGCTACAATATCGCAGACGCAAAGCACCCTATATACACCGCCTATAGGAACCCCAATTGGTTAGTTGACTTTTAAAAATGTAAAGTATTGTCTTTGCTGCTTTTACCAATAACTAACAATAAGTAGTCATTGTGTTATTTTTGTGCATATAAATTTTTATTTTATTTTATAATTTAAACTTTTTATGAAACTGTGAAACTTTTCGTGAACAAATACTAGGCAGCAGTTTGTTGACGCCCCTAGGGCCCATAAGTTTGCAAGACATGAAATTCAATGCAAATATACAGATACAAACAATTTCTCCCTTTTATACAGGTAAAAATTTATCCACTTTATACGATTAGACTCGTATGTGATTCTTAAACAAATAGAGCAAATAGCTATTTCATTGGGCGAAGTTTTTTTTAATTCTGTCACTGACTGTACGTAGACTATATTTTGAAAAATTTAAAAAAGTTTATTTTTCTGGCATCTATGCTAAAAATGCTTATGAATGTATGCAACTAAAACAATACTCTTAATGAATTCAATCAGCAATTTCTCTTGAAAATGGTAACTATCCGACAACAACAAGCTTGGAAAACAACAATAGTTCTATGATTCTATGAGTGCTATTGACGCAAGCGCTGAGAGCTTTGCTCATTCACCCAGCTTAGTGTCATCTATTGATTCAAGTGTGGAAAGGAACGAACAAAACATTGATGGTACCAACCATCATCTTAAAGAGTCTCTCAACAATTTGGCCAGAGACGAAAATGCCAACAGTAAGAGTCAACGCAATGATTTGGGAAATCATCGGGGGATCGACATCATCCCCATAAATCACCTTATGCCCGAGACAGTGCAGGATCACCAACAGCAACTTATGCCAAACAACAGCAGCACACTAACAACGGCCAATACCCCATCTCTATTACTTCTTCAGCCCAGCGCCAATTGCTCCTTGGTCGACCGACGGTCTGATGTCGATTCAATTGCTACCAATAGCACGGCTTCCAAGTTTTAGCCGCTACTCTTCAGGCAAGTTGCTCATTCAAGTCTTGCACTCGTCGCTCACTGCTAGTTCTGCTCTAGCATAAAAACATCCGCACAACACTTGGTGAAGTCACGTTAGGTTAAGCTTCAGTCAAGATAATTTTGAAAAATAATTTTATTAGAATACTAAGATTGCACAATCAGTTAGAGTGACTTATAAAAAGAAATTTATTCATATTCATGTATTTATTTTCTTTTATTGTAGTTTGTTAATATGTATATTCTTTTCATTATTACTTGTTTCTTCAAATTTAAAATTATACATCGGCTGTAAACAAAATACATTTTGAATTCTTTTTTTTTAGCTTGTGGATCAGTAGTTCCAAGTGCGGACCTATAGTCCTGCATATTCACAGTATGGTGGTGCTTACGGATCATACAGTTATGGTACTAGCAGTGGGCTTATAAGTAAGTAATATACTTACAACTGCAAAACTTTAAATAGCACAACGAAGTTACTTATTCTCACAGGCCAATAAAAAAAGATCAAGTCTTGCCATTTTTTCAAGTGCGTATTTTACTTTGGCATCCAAAGTTTTGATGTTATTTTTGGGGGCGTAATCATCTTACTTGTTACCGAATTTTGTATATTTTTGGTAGTGATTATCATATGTGGGATATATAAGGAATTATCGATTTTGAGCTATCGCGTTTATCGATTTCGAGTATTCGTAGATTTGGCTCGTCCTTATCGGAGACATTTGCAAAGTTTCAAGACTCTAGCTTGAAGAGTGTGGAAAAAAGTGCGTTCATACAGACGGTCAGACGGACAGACACCACGACGTACATTGCACAAACCCAACGTACTATTTACCTTCGATTTCGAGTGTACAAAAATGTATGGATAAAAACTTATACTCAAAATAGAGGGCCTAAATACGCTCTTAAAAAATTTTTAAAACTTGATAATTGTTTATTGGCCTGTAAGAAAATGTAGCTTCGAGGTGCTGTTATAAGCTTCGCATTTGTGTACAAAAAAATAATATTTAGGCCAAACTCCTTGTATTACAGATTCTTCGTACTATTATGAAAACGGCCAAAGTCAAACGTCTCTTAACCAAGATTTGCGGTCACCCCCAGCTGCAACAAGAGCCAACTCGCTGGTCTCTGCGGCCTCGCCAACTCGTAGTGCGTGCACAAAATCGGAAACATCCGACATATTTCTTGTGTATATTATGTATTAATATTTCACCGACCGACTATTATAACAGTCCAAAATTCCAACAGACGTTGACGAGGCTTAACAGAAAAAGCCAATTAAGAGTTCATCGGTTATTCAGGATATAAAAATGAAACTTTTTGCTTAAGCTTTAAATCAATGTTAAACAACAATTGATAGAAAACGATAAAACGTTGAGCTTTTTGCTCGACATATCCGTTGTTATTTTATCTGGTATAGAAAGACGAACTGAACTCAACGAGAAAAATTCTCACACAATTAGTTAATTTGCATTTAATTTTCGATTGGTATGTAAGTATAAATAAAAGCACCTAAAAATTCTTAAATATTGGTTAACTTTACAAGTAAAACTATTTTTATTAAATTAAAATAAGCTCTCTTATGGTGACGCTTATGTACCCACGTAGGACATAGGACAAATCTTGATATCATTATGAAATGAAAACAAAAATTGTCAATCTGCTTGTTTGAGAACTATGTTTATAAGTATTGAGGTGTATGTATTGTGGCTAAGTGCAATATGTTGCAGTTTGCTTATTGAATAAAAAATATTGAAATACTTTGTAAGGAAAAACATTGAAACCAAAATTTGTACTAAGGGCAACTCAACCAAAACTAACCATACAAGCTTTTGATTATGTTTTGATTTATTTACTTATTTATAATTATTCATTCATTATCTAAGCATAATAATTAAATGTATCTTTGTACTTTAGTATGTTTTAACTGTACATATATAAACTGGGATTGTACATACTGATAATATAATTACGAGTATTATTATAATGATAATACATAGGGATTATTCCTTCCGTTAGTTAATTAAAAAGAAGAAAATAAAAGGTATTTGACATAAGATTATCAATAATCGGTCCGCTAAAAACTTATCGCAAAAATCGTCAAAAGTAGTATCACTAAGCAGAAAATAATTTAATTATTTATATTATTTTCTGCTTAGTGCTACTAACAACCTCCAAAAAACTGCATCAAAAATTTTGTAACCAAAAATGCCTATATCTTCTACAGTTTTAGAGCTAGAGCCATTGAATTTGGTGCCAAGATAGGTGTTGACGACCCCCAACCAAATTCATAAAAACTTTGGAGGCCAAGCCCATCTATACTGCCCTAGCAACCCCAACCGCCCCAACGCTTCGCTAAAAAAGGTAATGCGTGTATCTTCTAAGTGTTTGAGCTAGAGTCACCATATTTGGTAGAAAGTTAACTGTTAATGACCCTCAAAAATCTGCATCAAAGTATTGGAGCCCCACCAACCCATTCCACCCCCAGCCCCGCGCGGTTTAATAACAGTACTGCCTATATAATCTACAGTTTTTGAGCTAGAGCCACCAAATTTGGTGCCAAGATTGTTGATGCAGAAACCCAAAAATTTGGCTGCTGCCCCCCACCCATACAGCCACCAGCCCACTTCCACCATATTCTACTAACTTTGAGCTAGAGTCACCAAATTTGGTATGAGGATAGCAATTGACATCATAAATAGATCTACAGCAAAAGATTGGATGCCACGCCCCCCCTTACCAACCACAGCCCCCTTCCCACAAATTTTACTATTTTTGAGCTAGATTCACCAAATTTGGGAGGAAGATAGATTTTTGGCATCCCCATCTGCACCAGACAATCTTTGAGGCAGCCTACACCCCTGCCGTATCCACACACCATTGCAATCAGCTCTCTTTTAATCTGTTTTACTACTGGTATCGAGTATACCGCAGTCGGGTGCGTCCGACTGCAACGTTTCTACTTGTTTGTTTTGTGACTGCCAAATTCTTCTTCTGTTGCAAACTAAAAACGATGATTAAAATTAAATGCGTAAAACATTAGTTTATTGAGCCCGGCTGAAAAATATAAACGGCAACGTGGGAAAAAAGTTTCGGTTGCTGAGGAGCATGTAGTTGTTGATCTTGTGGAGTCGAATCAAAATATTTGGAAATAAATACAATCCAAGTGTCGGCTTGAGTCAGCTGTTTGCCTAACGATGGTCTAAGCGATATTTATATCGGCTCTTAAACGGAGCATAAATGTTAAGACCTGTTTACGCTTGACTTAAATTTACTTAAATTAAATTAATGAATAGATGCATTTACTTTCGAATTCATTTAACTTAATAAATCAGTGCGGCAGTGCTGTAGAATTATGTTAGCAGTGTTGTTAAACAAGGAAAAATATACAGCTGTTATCACAAAACCTGTATTCCATATAATAAATAATAGAAATTTTTCAAGTCTTTTGACTTTTTATCAAAAGTTAAACTATGATTTTCCACTAAAGTTATTAGCTTATGTTCACCCAATGCAAAGAATACTTTTAAATGTAGCTGACTTACGTTTTACAACACTGTTTTTGATCAGCAGTTTGATTATCAACACTGTTCAACTTAAAACTTAACCTTATACTCTGCAACCTGCAGGTTCAAAATTAAGTTAAGTTAAGAGTGAACGCTTTCATTGAGAGCCCTAAAGTAGATTAAGTCAGCTGACTCATAATTTAAGTTAAGTTTATTTAAGTCGAGAGTAAACTGGCTTTAAAGGCCTGAAAAAAGTTTTGTAGAAAGTTAGTCAGCTACATTTAAACGTATTCTTTGAAATGAATGAGCAGAAGTGAATAATAGAATTTCAAAATCATAGTTTAATATATGATAAAAAGTCAAAAGACTTAAAAAAAATATCCATTATATATTTTTTTGAATGTAGTTGTAGTTGAATATGTGATAACAGCTGTATATTTACTTTGATTAACATATTGGCTAACATAATTCTACAGCACTGCCAAACTGACTGAGTTTAAATAAGTTGAGAGTATATATTCCTTAGGTCAATTCAGTTATGTTAAATTAAGTTAAGTTATGTCGAGAGTAAACATGCCTTTACCCAGCACTCAGGCCTCGGTTAAATTTATGTCTCGGTCAGCCCTAAACAAACATTGAGAAACTCAATTTTGACTGAACTTAGGATAGTTACGCTAACCGGACATTGAGAAATCGGGCCTAAGTGTGGGTAAATAGCTGGCTCCTATCCACAAAAATGGGCATTTATAGTTTTCTGGCCACGTTAACTAACCAACTAACCCAACCATTTGAAAACGGAAGTGACGTTGTCTACCACAGCTTTTGTAAAGCCAAGTGAACTACGGTGGGATGTCTTTCATGTATAGGAAACGAAAAGTTACGCCACATCGCCTTGTTACTACTGATATAGCGTCCCATTTGAAATTGAGTGATCTCATCGTTTGAATTTTCAGCAGCAACTCCGACCACAGCCATGTCACTATCTTTGTTTACGTGCTTGCAGATATATTTGATCGAGTTTACGGAATGACAATATTCAACATTTATGTATGCTTTGAATGTTTTTGAGAGAAACGGAGAAAACGGAACAACCCAACGATTATCTACTTCAATTTCCTGCTGATTCACTTTAACTGTTGTTGACCTTTCGTTGTCATCAGTGGATAATTATAATAATAAAGGTAAATTGGATTACCATCATTTCCACTTAAAGTTTCTACAACTAATTGTTTTGGAAAGCGTTGAACATTTTCCATCAACCATACACGAAGAATTTGGATTTAATATCCCACAGGGACCGTGAATCACATTTTTTGTAACAATTTCATGTAACAATGGATCTTTATCATAATCTGGAATTTTCGCAGATATCACATTGTCAATTTCATTCGTTTGTATATTCTCTACCAACCAAATAAGGATGTGTGCATAAGGCATACCCTTGCGGTAAGGTCGTGGCGATCAATTGGTGATTGGCCAAGAAATAACTCTGCGAATTTCGACCCACTGTGAATTGCATGTGAACGTTATAAACAAATCTGCTGTGCCATAATGACGTACATACGACATAGCATCCTGAGCGTATTCATACATATGTCGCGGACTTCCGACGTATATTGCTGGGAGAATAGTTGCTTTACCTACATTCTGTGCATTTCCATCAGAATTCACAGCATCAGATGAATGTATTCTTCAGAACGCAGTTTTGCTTTGTTCAACCTGATAAATGTCAATCGCTCAGTTTTAACTTTCACGTACATATCCACTGCATATTGATGGAAGAGACGCCGATATTTTAAGATATGATTATCATAATTTTCCCGAACCATCAGACTGTATGAATAATAATTCATTGAACTAACTTTTTTGTTGTTTTCGTAACCTGTAACTGGATTTATCATCTTCATTGAAAAATTATATCCATCTTCACCTTGCCAAAACTAGATAGAATATTGCAGCGCAACATATGATCGATGTGTTTCAGAGACACGGTGCAGTTAATTGCTTCGCCGATGTAAAACAATATTTCGGTTTTCTAAATTTTCACTCACGACGACAATAGAGACATCGTCAATTGTTGGCGCATTAAAACGTCTTGCGTGCAGGCATCTTATCAGCTTTGATGACAACTTTGTGATTATTAGACGGCATTCTGTCAAAGCGGTTGTGAATAATGCAACCAATTCGTTATGTTTATGAAAAAACGAATTATTGTGTGCACATCGCTGATCGACTTGTCTTGCTGAATCGCCCATTAAAAAAATTTGCAAGAACTAAATTATCTTGAATAACTTTTGTTGCACCAAATGACGTCATTTGAAAACAATCATTGTACTGCTGAATATTAGTCAACTAATTTTTAGAATCTCACCCATTTCCGGAAACCAATGAAATGTAATGGTTGTGGTGGCGGTACCAATGGCGTCAATTTGACTTGACCGCTCGCGCAACATTTTTATATAATTAATTTTTAATTAAGCTTTGAATCCGTACAATGTAGAAATAGTACTTTTTTGCTGCTTATTATTAAAGACAAGCCCACAATAGTGGCAAAAACTGTGTTTAGTGACCCTCAAGTCACTTTTAGTGGTCATCGCGAAAGTGTAATATTCGCACTTAATAATAAAGTGATAATTTACCAAAAAAGGGGCTCCGTTGCCCAGCGGCACGTCATCATGGTTCATGGCTGGATAGAAGCTTTGAGCTGCGACTCCAACTATCCCAAGGTCCAGGTCTAGGATAGGATCTTAACAAAATCGATGCATACTTTGAGGAGTGGTAAAAAATCCGGACAAATCGCAAAGCAGCAGACAAAGATGCCAGCGATTAGCAAGAATAAAGCGATTCGTGGCGAGGCACTTATCAAAGCCGTCAATGAACCCGCAGCTATCGTAATGAACCGAGCAACTGAAATAGCCCCGAGTGCATCGGTACTGGCAAACTGTGCCTTTTCAAGCGTCAATGGAGCCTTAGCTGAGACCCTCACCCACAATCAAAGCTCTGCTTCTGGAGATGTAGCTTCGCAGCGTTTCCAAAAAATTAGGCGTAAGATGATTTCATGCGCTTCTCCAAATCCCGAGAGGGAAAAGTCAAACCTTGGCAAGGATGATAAAAACTTTTCCTCACTAAGACCTAGCTACAGAGGCAGCTCAAACCGATTCAGGTTACTTGCGCAGACTCCAGCTGATATGGAAGTAGAGATAGATAGTGACGTGCTTTGTGAGCAGCCCAGCACCAGCCACCAAGATGGTGTTGCTGCGTCGAAGCGGACTGCTGCCACCTCCAATAGTTATGGAAGGCATTAACAATGTCAATTTGCTAATGCAAGGCATTAAAAGTGTCACAGATGTCAGCAAGGTTGAGGCTAGTGCTTCACTGGGTGGAGTCATGAGGATTTACACGGCTGATGCTAGTACATTTCGCAGTATTGTCAGCTGGCTTGAGAAAGAAGACTACGAGTTTCACTGCTACCAGCTGAAAGAAGACAGGCCGTACAGAGTCTGCGTAAAAGGCTTGCACCACAGCACTTTGGTAAGCCAGATAAAGGAGGAACTGGATAAAATGGGCCACAAGGTGCTAGATGCCCATTCGCCGCAGAGGCGTAACGAGCCAGGCACCCCCAAAAATATGCCAGTGAACATGTTCTTTTTGAATGTTGCCGCTGCGGCCAATAACAAGGCGATCCTGGCAATCAAGACACTATGCCATATGAGAGTTATAGTTGAACCTCTCCGCAAGCGCACTGCTATCGTGCAATGCCATCGATGTCAGCAATTTGGTCACACGGCCAAATATTGCCGTAAGGCGCACATATGTGTGAAATGTGCTGGAGAACACCCTGCCCGGGACTGTACTCGACCCCGCAACGAGCTATGCACCTGCTGCAACTGTGGTGATCAGCACCCTGCTAATTACTCAGGTTGCGTAAATACCAGGCGTTTATTCAAAGCTCCAGGCCCAAAAATGGAATGGGTGGCAGAAACGAGGAATGCGAGCGTTCTATGCCACGTGCTGCTACTGGACTGAGGCCGATAGCCACTCCTTGAAGCGGAGTCTCATATGCAGATGTAGCAAAACAGCAGCAGCAACAGCAACAGGCACAAGAACAACACCAACAACAGCAACAGTACAACGACAGGAGCCGTAGCCTCCAAAGGACGACAAGGGATGCACCTCAGCACTTGATGGGCGTCAACAACAACATTGATGCCATTCTGCCGTCGCTTAACGAAAGCATTAGCTCTCTCCGTTCGCACCAAGAGAAGCAGATGGAAATTATGATGATGATGTTAAAACAGCACCAACAACAGACACAGCAGCAGGGGCAGATTCTTAATCTGCTCACTGCGCTCCAAGCGCAGAAGGCCCCATAATGATGCCGATGCGCATCTTAGTGTGGAACGCCGACGGCGTATCTACGCAGCTGCCCGAAGTAGAGTGCTTCGTGCGGCGACATGAGATTGATGTCTTGCTTCTCAGCGAGACACATTGTAAAGGGTCAGAGGCACCCAACTATTCGGGTATGAGGCTTATGCTGCTAACGATCCGAGCGTTGGGTACGGTGCAGCGATTCTAATCAGGTCTCGTCTGGTCCACTTCCCGATAACCCATAGGCAATGACAAGATGCAACTTGCGTCAGCAAATATCGAAACAGCACTTGGTCCTATCAACTTTGGAGCGGTATACTGTCCCCCGAGGTTTATATGGACTACGGATGATTTTGAGTCTGTTTTGGAACAGTATCGTTCAAAGTTTATCGTTGCGGGCGACTGGAATGCGTCACACTGGCTCTGGGGAGCGGGGAGGTGCAACCAAAAAGGACATGCGTTGGCAAATCTTGTCCTGAATTCAGAGGTGAACTCACTAGCAACAGGAGGCCCAACGAGGTACCCGTATAGCAGTAGAGGCTCACCAAGCTATATTGATTTTGCGCTGACAAGGGGTGTCTTGATCATCCACGCTGATATACGGCCGGTTGTTGAGCTCAGCTCCGACCACCTACCTCTCATTATAACGCTGGATACGGCAGCATAGCATATCCCAAGACGGAACGGTTAATCACCAGGCACACTAACATAGAATGCTTTCAAGTGTACCTTGAGTCCTCACTGCACCTCAACCCGGCGATTGAAACTGGAAAGGACATTGATGACGCTATCGACTCGTTCACCCAACAAATCAAGACAGCAGCTAGAATGGCTACTCGCACTCCATCTCGGAAGCCCGCAGCAAATGTAATCCCTATTACCAGAGAGATACTGCTGCTCATCGCTGAGAAGAGGTGCTTACGCGCTAGGTGGATGAGGTCTCGCCACCCATTGGACAAAGCAGACTGGAATAGAGCGCAGAGTTGGTTCCGTCGCGCACTGGTGGATCACAAATCTGCATGGTTGGATGAGAGGCTGGCAAATACTGGTGTTGAATGCTAAGCGACGCACTCGCTTTGGAAGGCCACGCGCGCTATCAAAAGGCGTTGCGCAAAGAAAGCGCCACTGGTGGACAGAAATGGGTCATGGTGTCGGACTGACTTGGGGCAAGCGGATGTATTTGCTGCACACCTCGCTGAGCGCTTCCAGCCATTTAATCTTGCCAGTCTGCAGCAGGTTGAAGAGACGCAAGACCAGCTAACTCAAGCACTGCAAATGGACCTGCCTATCAAGCCATTTGAGCCGAGAGAGATTGCTGATGTCATTGCACGCCAGAACACCAAAAGGGCGCCAGGCCATGATGCCATCTGCAATGCCACCTTAAAGGCATTGCCCAGTCATGCTATTTTCTTCATGGCATTAGTGTTCAACGCTGTTGTAAGGTTGCAATACTTCCCTCCTCAGTGGAAGCTCGGGATAATCTCCATGATCCACAAACCTGGCAAGCCGGAAAGGGAACCCGCTTCCTATCGGCCGATCAGTCTCCTCCCTTCGATCTCGAAGGTGTTTGAGAGACTGATTGCCGCCCGGATGGTCAAGTTAATGGATGCTAAAGGGATTTTTCCTGAGCACCAGTTCGGATTTCGTGCTGGCCACTGCACTGTCGAGCAGCTACATCGGGTTGTCCAACAAATACTGACTGCATATGATAACAATTAGTATTGCAACGCCCTCTTTCTGGATATTCGGGAAGCTTTTGATCGAGTGTGGCACACCGGAATCCTTCTTAAAATCAAGCACACGCTGCCTGCGCCATATTTCTGCCTACTAAGGTCATATCTTGAGGGAAGACGATTCGCGGTCAGATTTCACTCGGCACTCTCAACTGAGCACGACGTGGCAGCTGGAGTACCTCAAGGAAGTTTTCTCGGCCCCCTGCTTTACTGTCTGTATAGCCACGACATGCCACAGCCTGATGAAAGCCTCTACGGGACATCAATGCTAGCGACATTTGCCGATGACGTTTGTGTCACCTACAGGTCCCGATATGAACATGATGCAGCCGACGACATCCAGGACTTTGCTACAAAGTTTGCGGAATGGGCAAGGCGTTGGAACATTGGCATCAATAGCGACAAATCGACTAATGTTTGATTTACTCTTAAGCGGAGAACGCCACCGGCCGTGTTTTTGGAGGGGTCCCCAGTACCACAGTTGACCGCAGCAAAATACCTTGGTGTAACCCTGGATCTCAGGCTCACCTTCGCCAAGCAAGTAACTGCCATAAGAACGCGCATATGTGCTTCGGTGAAAAAACATTACTGGCTCCTATGCTCGCGCAGTAAATTGTCGCTCTCCAATAAAATGACAATCTACAGGCAAATAATAGCACCAATATAGAAGTACGGTTGCCAAATCTGGGGCCTGGCTTGCGATAGCCAAATTCGCAGAATCCAGGTTGATCAAAACAGGATTACAAGGATAATCACCGGTTGCGGGTGGTTTATAAGGAACGCTACGCTCCATAGAGATCTAAAAGTAGCATCGGTTTTTGATGAGATAAACCAGCACTCGAGTCGCTACCATGAAAGACTCGAGATTCACAGAAATCGGCTGGCAAATAGTCTTAGCAGAACTCGTCCTCTAAGGAGGCTCAACAGACGAAAGCCAAAAGATCTCATGGTTCGATCTCCATTGATGAGAGTCACCAGAAGTTGACACATCACTGCAATTTTATATTTGTTATTGTATTTGTATATGTATTATTGTTATTTATATTGTATCAGCTAACGTAAGTTAGCCGGCGCGCCCAATCGGGCTGAACGAATAGAGACCAAGGTCACAAAGAGGTTCCTGGCTTACCTCGTATGCCTTAATAAACGATATGGAAAAAAAAAAAAAAAATTTATGAGTTTTGTTTAAAGTGATCATTATTTGAAGCATACTTTTAGGACGCAAGGACTGCAACTGGGTTCAGGTTCGCGCCCGACCCGACCCGGCCCAGCGCCAATCTTTACCCGCACCCGATGGCAAAAAAAAAAAAATCATACCCGTAAAAAAATTTAGAACTTTTTTCAAAACCTTAATTTTTTATTTTTAATAAATAAAATTACATATTTTTGTACAAAAAGATTAGCTTGTCCAAATTAGCGTTAGCGTTTTTCGGGACACAATCAAATCGTTGCAGTCGCGCGATCCGTACTGTTAATTAAGTAAATATAAACATTGATGTATATTAAATTGTCTTTCGTTGGTGACGGTTGTGTTTTTGAGTGCTCTCAGTAATTTATTATTTTCCTGTGTTGTTTACGGTGTGTATTTCGGCTTTATTTGGTAATTAATACTATCAGTGATCGCAGATATACTTTGTATATGTTTACGTGTGAATAAGATAATATTGCAAACTGAATAGTCTTTTCAATTTGCAGCTGAACTGACGCTGCATTGCTTTAAAATAAAGAAAACATACGTACATATATACATTCGTTTTTCTGCTCTTGTCTAATCTGTGTATTCGTCCACCAACAACAATCACCTTGCTTATTTTTCTTGCTCTCGCTCCCCAGCATTCAGTCTGCTGCAGCTTTCGTCCGCTCTTATCCGGTGTACTTGCCGTTGCATTTGCCAACGCGCTCACGCTCTCTCTCTCTCTTGTCTTTTTACCGTTTTGTCGCGCTCATTGCCTCGAAACTGTCTTACTCTTAAATTTGCACATTACCTACGTTTTGATATTGCTTATCAATTGTTTTAAATAAGTAATTTTATTTTTCTATTGTAAAAACTCATAATGCTGGTTTGCTGCAGTACTAATTGCAAATTGGTTGGAACAAACAACCAAGATTTTATTTTGTGTAGATTGTGTGATAACATGATACACATGAAATGTGCTGGCTTCACAGCCAAAATTAGGGACTGCTTGCTGGCTGACACAGGCCTGAAATGGTACTGTGAGCCATGCAACGAGGTGGTGAAGGAAACTTCCCAATTTATGAGGCAGACTCATGCCGGCTTTAAGGCAATGCATGTTGCATTCAACAACCTGCATATGTCATTTAAAGACCTTGAGTCCAACTTCAAAAATGGCAAGGTGATAACTGAATCACCGAAGCGAAAAAAGTCTTCGGGTCCTAACCCACTTGGTGTCCCAAATGTTCCGCCCGCTAAATCCCTTCTAGTGCCTATCGTTAATCCCCCAGCGGCTATTTCAACTAGCCCGCTTATGTTGTTTAACACGCCAATTAGAAATCTAGACTCTAACAACGGTCAATCTAACAACATAACGCCCAATCTCTCTGTTTCAACAGCCGGTGTGCCGACTGATTCTACTTTAGGTACAGCACGGGTCCACAAGCCACTTGTTGTGGCGCCCGTAAATAAGTTCATATTCGTGTCAAGGCTTGCCTCCGATACTTCATTGGAGGATGTAAATGCCTACGTTAAAAGTAAAATTGATTCCCCACGTATTACTGTGGAAAAGTTTAAATTTAAACAAGCCCGTAGCATATCTTCCTTCAAGTTAGGTGTTCCACCCGAATTATTCACAACAATTTGTTCTGAAAAGTTCTGGCCACCAAAGCTCGTAGTAAAGGAATATGTTAACAGGCGAAACACTGTTAATAATGGCGTAAGAATCAGTAGTGCACCGCCGGTTGTCCATCCTGCTGCCGCAACTACGGCGGCAAAAAACTAATAAAAGTAGTTAGCTTGGCCTACCAAAATGTTCAAGGCCTTAACTCTAAACTTTCTAATCTCTATGTAAACAGCTTATCTTTTGATTCACAGATAGTTGCATTTACAGAAACCTGGTTAAAACCTGATATATCTGATTATTCCGTTTTCCCTAATAAGTATAACTTGTACAGATGCGATCGCACCTCCCGAAAGGGGGGCGGGGTGCTCATTGCCGTTGATTCTTCTTTTTCCTCTGAACAGATTCACTCCAATGATCATCCAGATATTGAGTTCATATGTGTTAAAATATTATTTAGAGGCCGCTCACTATATATAACTTGCTCTTATATCCCTCCAAATTCTGATAATAACATTTATATATCACATCTGGGTGCCCTGCAGCTTGTGTCGTCGTTGTTGACGGATATGGATCAGCTTATAGTGGTTGGTGATTTTAATTTGCCACATGTTGTATGGTCGTTGAATGACACATCTTCAGCGCAATTACCGGCCACTTCTGATGATTTTATAGATGGCCTTTTAGAGTTAGGCCTAACACAAGTTAACGGAGTGCGTAACAGTTGTGATAAAATGTTAGATTTGATATTTGTTTCTGATTCAGATTGTTGTAACGTTAGTAGAGTACACCCTCTAGTGATTCCCGAAGATACCTACCATCCAACCTTAGAACTTTCCTTTGAAATTATTAACCTTAGACCAGCATCTAACAATTCTTCAAAGACACGTTGCTTCCGTAAAACTGACTTTACTAAATTGAATGATTTGCTTCAACATACTAATTGGTCTCAGCTATATTCTTGTAGTGATATAGAAACTGCCATTGCCATTTTTTACAGGATTTTGAATTCGCATTTGGATATATGTGTTCCCCTCACTGTTCCATCAAGTGAAAATAAACCACCTTGGTTTACGAGGGAACTTTCAAAATTAAAAAACGCGAAAACAAGATCCTATAAAAAATTTAAAAAATCTGGAAATACTATTGATTTATCCTCGTATATAATTGCAAAGTCCAATTTTATTTCTGTAAACACTTTTTGTTATAACAATTATCTCAATCGTTGCAGATCAAAGTTTTCCCGCGATCCGAAACAGTTTTATAAATTTGTAAACTCTAAACGTAAATCTTCATGCTTGCCATCCTCGGTTTACCTTGATAATACAAAAGCAAGCTCCAATCAAGCAGTGGCTGATCTATTTTCGATCAGTATACTCATCGAGCTTGTATAGTAGCAATAATTCCTATTCTTTTCAAGTGCAAACCTCAAATTGTATATATGTCCCAGTTATAACTGAGTGTACGCTGCTAAGTGACCTTAACTCTATCAAACCAGGCTTCTTGCCTGGTCCAGATGGAGTGCCCGGTTGCATACTTAGACACTGTGCGGATTCACTTTGTAAACCTTTACATAAATTGTTTAACTTATCGGTTGACTCCGCTGTGTTTCCTGGTATATGGAAGGAATCTTTTATTATTCCACTTCATAAAAGTTGTTCTAAGAGTAACGTTAAAAACTATAGGGGTATATCAAAGTTGTCTGCCATTCCGAAAGTCTTTGAAAAAATTATTTGCTCCCCATTGCAGCACTTATGTAGTTCAATTTTATCCCCTTATCAACACGGTTTTGTTAGGCGAAGATCTACTACCACCAACCTTCTTGAGTTTACCTCACTAGTTATCAAAGGGTTTCAGGACAAAATGCAAACTGACGTCGTTTACACAGATTTTAGTAAGGCATTTGATTCTGTTAGTCATTCCTTGTTGCTTCAAAAATTAAATATTATTGGATTTCCAGCAAAACTCCTGTCGTGGCTATCTGAGTACTTGTGTGGCCGAACACAAAAAGTAGTTTTTAAATCTTCTGTATCCAAATCTATTTTTGTTACCTCTGGTGTCCCTCAGAGGAGTCACTTAGGACCATTGCTATTTAATCTCTTTATTAACGATCTTCCTGCTGTTATTACTAATTCTCTTGTTTTTATGTTTGCTGATGATGTAAAGCTATGTTTCACCTATAATGATGATTCTCTTAGTAACTTACTACAGTCGGACTTGGGAGCACTATCGGCTTGGTGCCGTTATAACCTACTTAATTTAAATTGTTCAAAATGTAAAATCATGACTTTTTGTAGAGGTACCCCTCATACTGCTCACTACGTGCTTGATGCTTCACCTCTTGTCCGCGTTTTTGAAATTAAGGATTTAGGCATCATTCTTGATAGCAAATTAAAATTTAATTCTCACATATCTTCGATGGTCAATAAGGCCATAAATGTACTTGGCTTCATCAAGCGGTGGTCAAAAGAGTCTGATGATCCCTACACCACTAAAACGCTATATACATCATTGGTACGTCCCATCCTG
Source organism: Scaptomyza polygonia (assembly GCA_035044585.1). NCBI lineage: Eukaryota > Metazoa > Arthropoda > Insecta > Diptera > Drosophilidae > Scaptomyza > Scaptomyza polygonia. The sequence goes on from JAWNNU010000093.1 coordinate 19,362, forward strand.
GAGTATGCATCTTGTGTGTGGTCCCCGCAATACGGGATTCACCAGGATAGAATTGAATCAGTGCAGAGGAAATTTCTTCTGTTTGCGCTCAGATGTTTTAACTGGGTTCCTGGAATAGACCTACCCCCCTATTCAAGTAGACTTCTTTTAATTAATCTTCCTTCCCTGTTGAACCGTAGAATTATGCATGGTGTAGTATTTGTCACTAATCTACTTAATGGTGAAATCGACTCATCAGTTCTTCTAAGTCGAATAAAATTAAATGTTCCCATTAGATCCACTCGTAACTTTTTACCCCTCAGCCTCGATCGTTGCTCGAGCAACTATTTAATTCATGAACCATTTCGTGTGTTATGTTCTGACTATAACAAACTTTATTCTCTTGTCTCTTTGGAGACCTCGACTCCAGTACTAAAACGATCTATCCTTTCTGCCTTACCTAATCGTAACCACTAATCACTAATCTACCATTGGTCTGATTGGGTTTTTCTGGGTTTTTCCCAATCCACGCAACAAATGTTGGGCCACTTATTTTCTTGTTGAATTTCCCAGAGCTTTAACGTTAACTTTATAATTGTTTCAACCTTAATTAACTTTCAGAACTACATATAATTTTAAATTTTATTTTAAACTTAATTGTTTTTATTATAATTATTTTAAATTAATTTTATTATCATGTCAGCTGCTCATAGCTGACAATAAATAAATAAATAAATAAAAAAATAAAAAACAACTTAGACTTACCCTCAGTTACATTTAATGGCAACAAGTCTTTTGCTACAAATGCCAGCTGTTTTATAGCTAGATCATCAATTACTTTTTTTGAAAAAGTCTTTGATGCAAAGCTTAACGTTGTTTGATTATTTGGAGCAACACAAGCGCATTTGTGCCGAGCAAGTGTTGCGGTGCAGTGTTTCGCGCTAAAAGCAAAGACAAGTTTGCATTTGCAGCAGCTCACATAATCAAGACGTTGGCCATCGCACTCCACGTTCTTAAAAGTTTTCCACACTTCGCTTTTTCCAGCTGTATTTTGTATCAATTGATATCGAGCGTCATTAGAACTTATACCTCTCTGCACTTCTTGTTTCTTTTGTGCTGTAACTGATGCTAATTCTTCATTTTTACGATTAGTGTCCGACATATTTCTTGCTTTTTTCATTTTTCAAGTAGTAATGGCAATTTTGATAGAGATGATCGAAACATTTAATCGAACGTGTACACAAAGGAAAATTTGATTTTTGCTGAAACAGAAAAGTGATTCTTATCGAAGCGTTCTGGTGAACGCAGCCAAAGTTACAAAAAAATTGACAGCCTGTGTCAGATCACACGGGCGCATAGGTTAGCCGTAGAATACGTCTGTCCTTGTGCAACAAAAATTATGAAGCGGTAGCCTAATAACAACAACCACATAGATGTTTTATTTTATTTTTAATTGTGTTTGTTGTCATTTGGCTAATTTTTTCCTTTTTACTGCAATACTGGTTAGCATCTCTGATATAAATTTAGCAAACATTGACTTGAAATAGAAATATATATTTACATAATGTATTACATCAAAATTTGTGCATAATTAAATCTAAAATTGTATTTTTGTTTTATGTTTGAAATGTGACTTTTGATATGACAGGTTTGTGAAAGGAAAAGTATGATATGTAATTCATTAATGATACACTTAAATTTCTAGCAAATACTAAATCTATATTGGTTAGAGCTAAGGTGGTTGCTGCATTTTTAATATACTTTAATTTGAATTTTTCTTCCATAAATTTTGCAAATGAACAATCATTTGTCATTTCTAAATTAAAATCACTTACGATGAGCATGTCCACCTCGGTGTCAACTGTGAAATTCTTGTCTATTAGTGCAGTGAGGTGAGAATATTTCATCAAAGCAGAAAAAAGCATTTGTTGCTTGTTGTTTTGGGAAACATTTGGATGAAAGTACACAGAGCCAAGAATAAATTTTTTTTGATTATTAATTTTAATTTCAGACAGACAAATTCGAATATTTAATTTTAAAACACAACTTACCTGAACTTCTATTCCGTAAATTTAAAATATTCTTTTTACAGGCGGCATTGTTCAATATTCATTTAAATTAAATTAACTGTAAAGTAGTTATTTTGCCGGGGTACAGATCTCAGTCTGTCCACGGCCCACGTCACAAGATATTTATATTCAATATCAAAGAACGCTCGCGAAGTGGAGGTTAGTATCGCGATGTTCGACCCGGTGTCTTAAGACAAGTACAGCGAACGAGCACCTCAGCGGTTAGGGGTCGTACAAGGTCAACCTTTGTACTGTCGCCTCCAGCCCCGCAAATCGCGCAGTCACTTTGTTAAACGCCGACCACCGATTTCTTTAGCGCATCAACCCTCTGCCCAGCATCAGTAACTCCCAAGCAAAACGCGCATGTCTTTCTTTTAAATCATGATTTCCTTTCATGCGTATATTTAAACTTTCTCATCCTGCTTGTATTTCGACTTCTATTATTTCTAACCCGCGGCCGCGTCTGCTCAGCTTCGAACTCTATTCTCCACTTGTCGAACTTCTCACACCGTTTTTCATTCCGCGATCGCGTCTTTGCTCTTGCGCATCCTCTTTCCAACTACCTTGCCGGTCTCGCACTTCAGGTCAGCGCGCTTCTTCGCTGCCCTCGCTCGCGACAATTGGGTCGCGTGTCGCGAGCGTGCCCTCGCTCATTTGTCGCCGGCTTCGCTGCCCGGCTCTCTTGCTGCGCTGTGACGTACTGCCGAACTTGTGTTTGTTCTTCTCCTTCGTATACTATTAACTTATCCATATTTTACTAACAGCTCTATTTATATTCATTTCATTGTAAACTTAAACAATAAGTATGTGCGTAATGATTAAATGCTAAGTACGTGAATAATGATTAAATAATAAGCATGTAGTCAACGATTACATAGTAAGTATATGATTAATGATTAAATGATAAGTATATGGTTAATGATTAAATACTAGGTATATGGTACATGATACGTGTTCTTCATAACTCTGTTTTCATAAGTGTTTCTAATCTAAAGTCTATATGTGTAGGAGGCTCCCGCCGGGCCTACTTCACACCCCCCCCCTTTCTTCGTGACTGTGACCCTTCCGTCCGGGTGTCTGGTCACAGAGTAAACTACTTCTCCTACCGTCACCCTAAGCCGGTCTCTCGTATTTCGTCTGCTACGTGATCGCATTTCCCGTTTTATCTCGTCGATGGCTCTCTTGGTCACAATGCTTGTGTCTGGGTGACACGTCCACATCCTTGGGACCTCGGGTGATGCTCCTGTGTCGTCGTCGGGATTGGCCGGGGTATGGTTCTCCTCCGGCCTCATGGTGAGGGGCGTTTGGCGTCGCTCGGCTGCGGCGCTAGTCGACGGTTCCTTCCAGCGTGTCTGTTATCTCTTCCTCGTGCACATATCTTGTTATGGCTGGACCATTTGCACCCCACGCCTCTTCCACCTTCGTCAACTTCGTTCGACGGCGCGTGCATTCCTCTAGTTTCAGTACCGTTTCCTTGCTCATTTCTGTTGGGAGAAACATAATTGTGGGTTATTGCGGAATCATTATTAAAATTTTAGTTGTATGTTTTGAAACGGTGTGGGTTAGTATAAGAGTTTTGTCGTGATTATTTTTTTCCTCCGGTTATGCTTCTCCCCGACTCGTTTCGGCCTCTTCTCCCTCTTGCTGGAAAGGTTTTAGCTGTGCTACGCTTGCAACTCGGCTTTTCCGTTCCCCGTCTCTTGCCAAGCGCACTACATTTGGTGAGACGAACTTCTTCACCCTGTATGGCCCCTCGTACTTCGGCGCTAACTTGGCTGCGAATCCGTCGCTGGCTTTCGAAAGTTGGTGTGTCCTTAACAAGACAAGCTCGTTGATCGTCGGTCTCCATTCCCTTCGTCGCAGGTTGTAATTTCTTCCTTGATCCGTTGAAGCTCGCTGCTGGTTGCTTCGCGCTATGTCGAACACCTCCTTTAGCCTATTTGCCCTTTGTTCCGGCGTTTGCGGTGTGCTTCCTGTACCTGGCGTTTTCTCCTCGTACAACGTTGCTGGCAAGCGAGGTTCCCTTCCTTGCATCAAGAATGCTGGGGAGAATCCTGTTGAGTCCGCGATGCTCGAGTTGATGGCTAGCGATATTTCGGGTATCAACTGGTCCCACGAACTTTGATTTCCGGAAATATATTGCGCAATCATCGTCTTTACCGTCCTGTTGGTTCTCTCGGTCGGGTTCTCCTGAGGGCAGTATGGGGCGGTGTGTTCCATTTCTACGCCAAGAGAGTTCAAATACGCTTTGAAAATCCGACTTGTGAACTGCACTCCGTTGTCACAAACAAACCTCTTTGGCACTCCGAACCGACATAAGATCCGTTCGCGAAAAGCCTTCTGCAACGTGGCCGCTGTTGCTCGTCTCAGGGGCACCAATTCCACCCACTTTGTGAATGCGTCGTGAAATACCAATAACATCGTGTTACCTTGTTTTGATCGCGGTAAGGGGCCCACGAAATCTGCGCACAGTATCGCCATTGGCTCCGCCACCTGGCGGGTTAGCATGTGTCCGGCTGGCTTCTTTTGCTCGGTCTTGAACAGTTGACATTTTTCGCAACATTTGACATACCTGGCTGCATCTCTGAACATCCCAGGCCAGTAGTATCGTTGGGACAGCCTCATAATCGGCTTGCGGACTCCTTGATGCCCGGCCGTCGGCGCGTCGTGGCATTCCAGTAGTACTCGCTTTCTTTGTTCCTCGCTGACGCAGAGCTTCCACGGGATATAGTCCTCGTCATCCGCGCGGTGGCCCAGGTGTCTGTACAACTGTCTGTTTTCTTCCACGTAGTCTGTATACTTAGATGGTTCCTTGGCTATCTTTTCCAGCATCTTTTGAATCCATCCTCCGGGGGACTGTTGAACAACGGCTTGCTGGAGCTGCTCTAACGGGTCTCGTGACAAAGCGTCTGCCACCACGTTGAGCTTGCCTTTCCTGTATTTGACGTCAAACTGGTATTGCTGTAATTCTAAAGCCCAGCGCGCTATCCTTCCTGTGGGGCTCTCGATTGAATCCAACCATTTTAATGCCATGTGGTCTGTGACCACCTCAAATCGGTATCCTTCCAGGTAGCATTTGAGTTTCCTGATCGCCCACACGATCGCCAAGCACTCCTTTTCTGTAGCCGAATAGTTCGACTCGGCCTTTGACAACTTTCGGCTGGCGTACGCTATGACCTGCTCCTGCTGATCAATGGTTTGCGTGAGGACTGCTCCGAGGCCGTAGTCGCTCGCGTCCGTCTGCAACGTGAACTTTTCCCCGAACTCCGGACAAGCCAGGACAGGAGCGGACGTTAGACACCTATTGAGACTGTCTAATGCGGCTTGTTGCTCCTCCTTCCACGACCACTTCCGGGACTTCTTCAACAGCTCTGTCATCGGTTGTACCACTGTTGTGAAATTGGGCACGAATCGGCGGTACCACGACGCCATCCCTAGGCATCGTCTAAGCTCTTTCAGGTTTGTGGGTGCCTTAAGATTTTTCATGGCTTCCACCTTTGAGGGGTCCGTCTGGATTCCTTTCTCGCTCACCAGATGCCCTAGGTATACTAGCTTCTTCTGAAAAAACGAACATTTTTTTTGGTTAAGTTTTAGGTTGGCCTCTCTCAGCCGTCGGAATACTTCTCTCAAGTTTTCTATGTGTTGCTCTTTCGTTGCGCTTATCACTATGATGTCGTCTAAGTAGGCGAACGCATGGGGCTCCATCTCTGGGCCTATTACCGTATCCAACAGTCCTCGACCTGGCACTGTGAACGCGGTGTACTCCCTGCTGCTTGCCGCCATCGGAATTTGCCAGTAACCGTGCTTCAAGTCCAGCGTCGAAATGTAACGTGCGTGCCTCAACTTTTCCAGTATGTAATTAATCCTGGGTACGGGGTATGCATCCGGTATAGAGTGTGCGTTAAGCTGCCTGTAGTCCACGCACATCCTCCACTCGTTCGTCTTCTTACGGACGAGCACTATGGGCGCGCTGTGTGGGCTGCGTGACGGCTCGATTGCCCCCGCCTCTATCAGTTCATTTACCTGCTGGTCGATCACGCGTTGCATCGCCGGATTTTTGGGGTAGTACCTCTGCTTGACCGGCTTGTCATCCCTCATGACGATCCGATGATCGGCTACGTTGGCTACGCCCTTCAATCCCTCGAAGAGTTGCAACTCCATCCTTAAAAACTCCTGCGTGGCTGGTTCCAAGTCCGCTGGCCACACCGATTCCTGCGCGGCCTCTTCTTCCGATGATGATCCTGCTTTAGGGTCTCCCTGTTGCGGTGCCTCGGCTCCTGCACTTTCCACCTGGCCTAGCGATGGCTCCTTGACGACTGTAACTGCGTCTCGGCCGGCCCCTTGCTTGGCTAGCGTGGTATCCTTGCTGCGATGCGTCCCCAGGACAGTCTCTCGCTTCTTGCCTCGGGTGCCGCGTCTCTCTTGCTCCTTCTCCCCTTCTGGCCCTAACTCGGCCGTTTCGATCGCCTTGGTTGGCGCATCGGCGCACTTCAGTACCAGCATCGCCTCACCGCACTGCATGGTCGTCCCCATCTTGCATAGAAAATCCATCCCCAGGATAAGACTGTCTAGCATGGATGGCATTACGAGCATGTCCATCGGCACTTCTTTGCTGATCAACTTGATTTTGATTCTCAACAATTTACTAATCACTACCTTTGACCCATCTGCTAAGTGAGTATTCGCGGTCGCTGCGAACACTTCCCCCTTTGCCTTTATCTCCTCAAAAAAACTTTGGCTCACGAAACTTCGTGATGCCCCTGTATCAACCGTCGCCTTCGCCACTCGGTCCCCGACCTTCACCATGGCGACTATGCGACTGTTCTCTACTCTGAGAGGACATTCTAATTTCGGGACTGACTCGCGCCGGCGCCCATCCGATCCCGATCCAGATGACGCGGCTGCCCGTTTCCCGCTCTCCTACCGCAACATGCCAAATCGCTCACGCCTTGAGCACCACACTGTCTACAGAATACCACCTTAGGATTTGGGCATTCTCTGGCAAAGTGTCCCCCTTGTGAGCAGTTGTAGCACACGCGACTCACGACTGCCGACTTAACCTGTTCATGCCCCATCATGTTGTTCGAAATTTCATCGCGCCTGGTGACGGGATGACTGCCAGTCTCATTTCGCGCTAAGGGTACCTGTGCTGGCGGGCTCCTAAACGGATTAGGCGGTTTGGCGGGTGTGTCCACGCCACCGGACCTACCCTGATACCCAAGTACCCTTGCCTTGTTGTACCCCGTCTCCCCCTGGAACTGACCCGGGATGCTTTCAAACTCTGAGGCTATCTGTGTTAGCTGAGACAAGTCTGTAAAATCACTCCGTCGAATATATAGGCGGTACTCCCGAGAAAGATTCTCATATACTCTTTTCAGCTCCTGCTCAGGAGTGTAACTGGCGTGCCGCATTAATCTCTTCAGATCGACTAAATATTCTTTATACCCTTCCCCTAAGCGTTGTCGGCGGGCCCTGATTTCGTCCTCTAATCTGTCAAAGTACTGGGGAGGCAGAAAGAATCCTAAAAATTCCCTTTTGAACGTTCCCCACGTCACGTCCCTTAATCCGCTCGTTGAAAACCAACTACCTGCCATGCCTGTCAAAGCCTCGCTCATCGCTCTCGGTATGCGATTCAGATCTATATCGTACGTTTGGGCGCGTTCTTCTAATGTTTCTATGAACGCCAGTGGGTCCGAATAACCGTCAAACTTAACACCCCATTTCCTAACCTGATCAGGGACGACCATGTAATGCCGGTGACTGTTAGCGAGCTCGTACATTCGCCTGTAATCCGCCTGTCCCACCTGGGTACTAGTCATGGGCGGCCCTACGGGCGGCACTACATGTACGTTCGGGGTCAATCCAGCTATATATTCGCCAACGGTCGGTGCAAACCGCGCGTGGCCGGGTGATGGTGGCAATTCTCCTGATGACCCTGATAACGCCAACAAATCAGATTCCGATTTTTGTCTGGGTCGCGCCCCTTCACTAATGACAGTGGGCGGGACGGGTGACCCTCGGCTCTTGGCGAACTTCCGCGCCCATTCGCCCAACCGGTTCCAGGTTGACGAACTATGGCCCCCCAATTTTATCAAATCACATACCCGTTTCCGTAAATCTTCTACCTTGCCGGCGCTTTCTATGTTTAGTTCCTGAGCGATTCGTTCAAGATCCTCCTTCCGGCAGTGGTATATCCATCCTAGACTCACGCCCGGGTTGTCGCATCCTTCTTTTTCTACGCTTTTGTTGTACTCCATGGTCGTTGCTCGTGAAAATTTTTTTTTTTATTTATTTAATTTTAATTTAATTTATTTCAGTTTTATTTAATTTATTTAAATTTTGTTTATTTAAATTTTTTTTTTTTAGCTGTATTTAATTAATTTTTTTTTTATTTATTTAATTTAATAAAATTTTTATTTAATTTATTAAAAATTTTTTTTTTATTATTTATTTAAATTTTCTCTCGACCCACTGTATCGCAGTTAGCTACCACGCCCAATACCAATTTCAACCATCAGGTGTTGGCGTGTGCTGCACTTTCACAGTCAGCGTTCGCGCTGCTCCGCTGTGATCGCTTTTCACGACCGACACTGTTTCCGGCGATTTTAGCCGTTTTCTAGCCGAACGCTCACGTCTGTCTTTTCGTTATTCCCGTTCGCTTAGTTGGTGCGTCTTCTTTCACCGTCAACTTCGCTGCACGTGCACTCTAAGCTTCGACCGATTTGCTGCTTAACACATACCGAATAATTTTTTTCGCGATGACTGTACGTTTGACAAATTTTTCTAGCGCCAACTGACCATCTGGCATCTTTTATTGCCCTCGCCGTTACTTTCAGTATTTTTTTTTTTTACGCGCGCGCGATCTACGGGGTATGACCGGGTATGTCCGACTATCACAATTTATACCTGTTAGTAATATGTTTGGGGTTTTTACTTCCAAATTATATTACTCCTCTTTCGCTTGCGTCCCTGCTCGGGCGCCACTTGTAAAGTAGTTATTTTGCCGGGGTACAGATCTCAGTCTGTCCACGGCCCACGTCACAAGATATTTATATTCAATATCAAAGAACGCTCGCGAAGTGGAGGTTAGTATCGCGATGTTCGACCCGGTGTCTTAAGACAAGTACAGCGAACGAGCACCTCAGCGGTTAGGGGTCGTACAAGGTCAACCTTTGTACTGTCGCCTCCAGCCCCGCAAATCGCGCAGTCACTTTGTTAAACGCCGACCACCGATTTCTTTAGCGCATCAACCCTCTGCCCAGCATCAGTAACTCCCAAGCAAAACGCGCATGTCTTTCTTTTAAATCATGATTTCCTTTCATGCGTATATTTAAACTTTCTCATCCTGCTTGTACTTCGACTTCTATTATTTCTAACCCGCGGCCGCGTCTGCTCAGCTTCGAACTCTATTCTCCACTTGTCGAACTTCTCACACCGTTTTTCATTCCGCGATCGCGTCTTTGCTCTTGCGCATCCTCTTTCCAACTACCTTGCCGGTCTCGCACTTCAGGTCAGCGCGCTTCTTCGCTGCCCTCGCTCGCGACAATTGGGTCGCGTGTCGCGAGCGTGCCCTCGCTCATTTGTCGCCGGCTTCGCTGCCCGGCTCTCTTGCTGCGCTGTGACGTACTGCCGAACTTGTGTTTGTTCTTCTCCTTCGTATACTATTAACTTATCCATATTTTACTAACAGCTCTATTTATATTCATTTCATTGTAAACTTAAACAATAAGTATGTGCGTAATGATTAAATGCTAAGTACATGAATAATGGTTAAATAATAAGCATGTAGTCAACGATTACATAGTAAGTATATGATTAATGATTAAATGATAAGTATATGGTTAATGATTAAATACTAGGTATATGGTACATGATACGTGTTCTTCATAACTCTGTTTTCATAAGTGTTTCTAATCTAAAGTCTATATGTGTAGGAGGCTCCCGCCGGGCCTACTTCACATAACTTAATTCACAGTAACTGTTCACAAGATGCGAAAATCAGGGCTGCCACCGTAAAGACGAATTATCGATAGTTTAACTCACGATAGTTTATATGATATTTTTGCACGGGCATATTTATTGCTTTGATGTGCAACAAACGATGCCAAACACGATAGTTTAACTCACGATAGTTTACATGATATTTTTGCACGGGCATATTTATTGTTTTGATGTGCAACACAAACAATAAAACATGATTTCGAAAACTTGCACGCAAACATATTTTATTGTGTTATAATTGTTTGGGGCTGACGCTTAAGCTGAGCTTGTTCACCCCTGGCACGGAAGAATTTATGTATGGAAATTTAATTATGCCCGAATATCTTAATGAAATTTCCAAATTTAGAAGCTATCAGTCATGACCGCATGTATGTCAAACGAAAGGAAATCAAGTCTTCTTTGTATTAAAACAAGTTTTAATCGATTCTCTGGCGGAATTTTTGAGCTGTGTCCAATTGAAAGAAAAATAGTGATTTGTGCACTGATTTTCTGCCTTAAAAAGTTAAATATTTGTCAAAATTATTAGAAATTTGAATGTGGGAATGTTTGTTTACCTCATCTCAACTTAAATTCGAAAAACTCAGATTAATTGATTGATTATTGAGATTGCTAGAGCAATTTAAAGTCTTCAAAATGAAGCAAAACTTTGCATGTTTTTGGTCTCATTTTTTTAATAGAAAATGTAATCACTTCATATATATATATATAGCTTAAAATAAAAGTCGAAGCCTTGGCTTTAAAATGAAATTAATTTGAGGAAAATCTATTCATTAGATCATGAGCAATGAGCGATTATGTGAAGCAACCATATTACAACAACAACTTTTTTGGATAGCACACTCATACCGAAACGTAAGACGTATTCTACGTCAAAATGGAAACTTTTAAGTATTTACCAGAATATTTACCAATATATTTACTAATTGAAGTAGGCTGATAAGGTGGTTGTACTATAGATCGATACACAACCGATGAATGTGAAGGTTGCTTGATCGATGATCGAGCAGTTATAAGGGACGCGATAATTTTATTGCGCACCCAACTTAATGTACTAAGTAGATTGTAGAAATTGTGCCGAATGAAACACAAGATAAATTTGGACAAAAGAAAATAAAACATAGAAATATATTTAAATAATCTGGCCACATAATTTTATTTCGGATAAACGAGGGATGAACGGACTAACCCGCACCCGCCCGCACCCAACCCGAAATATGATTTTTCAGCACGCACCCACGGTTACCCGCGGGTGCCCACGGGTACCCGATAAAAGCCCAGCCCTGCCCACGTGCCCGTGCCTACTATTTCTTCCATTTGATAATACATGCAAACAATGTAGCGTGCAGCTCTGCCAATAGGGCACATTCTGCATGCCGTGCTGCGCTGAACTCGACCGACGAACAAATTTAGCGTGCAGTCGTGGACCGACTGCAAAATTTCATATACATATTCATCTGAGTCTGATTGTATTGGTGTATCGGCAGAGAATAACTGTAAAATACAAAGTCCTGCTAACGATGTGTCCAAGTTGGAAGGGTAGTATAAACTTAATATGAACTTTGTGCAATTGAATAGCAAAACTTGAGATTCTTCAATATAATTTCAATTCTACATGTTTGTTTATATTCTAACATAGTTTTTAATTGTTTATATTCTAGCATAAACAATATATATATATATTAAAATCAAATATTAGAGTTTTTATTGACAATTATTGAATATTGGTTCAAGGGGTATTTTTTCTTTGTGCAGCTTGTGCGTCTCAGCTACGACAAGCCAGCACGTTGTTGTTTTGTTCAGTTTCCCTTTGCGTTCAGCGGCCCGTCGATTAAAGGAGAGGCGGCGGGTCAGCGGCAGCAAGAACGGTAAAAAGTTGTTGGTACATATTGTATGATAGTGCGTTTGAAACATATATTTATTTTTCTTACTGTGCCTGCTTATCGAGGTTTTTGTTATTTTTTTGATATTTTTCCTTTTTCTGTGTCGGCGGCAAAAGCGCGCTACATTTGCATATGTACCAATGCACTACTGAATACACTTTCGTAATTTGTGTGCATCTTTACATAACTGTATGCCAATGATTGTTAGAAAGTGTCATAGGGTAAAAATTGGGAAGAGTATGTATGATCAGCAATAGCAAAACTGATATTTGACTGCCTTGGAAGACAAAATCTTGTCGTTTTATTGTGTTATTTTACTCAAGCGCAATAATGGGGGAAGAAAAATAGTTTTGTGGACAAGTGCTTGCAGAAGCCTAGTTTTTAGCTCAATATACTTGGTTGGCTAGGTGCATATCAGTTGCTAGACCAAGTGTCTTGTGGGGTAGGACAGGTATCAAAAGGTCATATAATACGCAAGTCAGGCAAGCTATCGTTCATATCCAAGAATCTTATTTATTGCAAAAATAAACAGGCTTCTGCAAATACTTTTCCTGTATTTATTTGTTGGTATGTTTCTTTGTTTGTGTGTTTTAATCGTAGTTAAATGTTATGAAATAACAGAAGTCAGCAGCAGGTGGTTTTGTTGAGTTAGAAGTTCTAACTTAAAACAACCAAATCAACAATAAAGACTTCTCTCTCTTTTTGTTTTCCAAGGCAGTTTAAATATCACTTTTGCTGCTGCTCATCATACATACTCTTCCCAGTTTTTCCTTTATGATACTTTCTAACAGCCCTTGCTATACAATAATGCAAAGATGTACACAAATTAAGAAAGTGCATTCAGCGATGCATTTGTAATTTTCAGTTGCCTAAAACTCGGAATAAAGTAAAGTAAAGTAGAATAAAAAAATAGACAGAGAAACTGGAGAAAGATAAACTAAATTCAATAAACTATTCTTTTCGTTTTTATGCTTGTATATAGCAATCAAACAGGTACAAACGGCTGTTAACACATCGCTCGTGAGTTCTAACACTCATTAGTTTTTTTTATTTTTATTTTATCATTTAAACTTTTTATGAAACTGTGAAACTTTTCGTGAACAAATACTAGGCAGCAGTTCGTTGACGCCCCTAGTGCCCATAAGTTTGCAAGACATGAAATTCAATGCAAATATACAGGAACAAACAATTTCTCCCTTTTATACAGGTAAGAATTTATCCACTTATTACGATTAGACTCGTATGTGATTCTAAAACAAATAGAGCTTCTCTAGCTATTTAAGTGGGCGAAGTTTTTTTTAATTCTGTCACTGACTGTACGTAGACTATATTTTGAAAAATTTAAAAAAGTTTATTTTTCTGGCATCTATGCTTATGAATGAATGCTTATGAATGTATGCAACTAAAACAATACTCTTAATGAATTCAATCAGCAATTTCCCTTGAAAATGGTAACTATCCGACAACAACAACCTTGGAAAACAACAATAGTTCTATGATTCTATGAGTGCTATTGACGCAAGCGCTGAGAGCTGTGCTCATTCAATCAGCTAAGTGTCATCTAATGATTCAAGTGTGGAAAGGAACGAACAAAACATTGATGGTACCAACCATCATCTTAAAGAGTCTCTCAACAATTTGGCCAGAGACGAAAATGCCAACAGTAAGAGTCAACGCAATGATTTGGGAAATCATCGGGGGATCGACATCATCCCCATTAATCACCTTATGCCCGAGACAGTGCAGGATCACCAACAGCAACTGATGCCAAACAACACTTGTTGAAGTCACGTTAGGTTTAGCTTCAGTCAAGATAATTTTGAAAAATAATTTTATTAGAATACTTAGATAGCACAATCAGTTAGAGTGACTTATAAAAAGAAATTTATTCATATTCATGTATTTATTTTCTTTTATTGTAGTTTGTTAATATGTATATTCTCATTATTATTCCTTTTTTCTTCAAATGTAAAATTATACATCGGCTGTAAGCAAAATAAATTTTGAATTCTTTTTTTTAGCTTGTGGATCAGTAGTTCCAAGTGCTGATTACACCTATAGTCCTGCATATTCACAGTATGGTGGTGTTTACGGATCATACAGTTATGGTAATAGCAGTGGGCTTATAAGTAAGTAATATACTTACAACTGCAAAATTTTAAATAGCACAACGGAGTTACTTATTCTCACAGGCCAATAAAAAAAAATCAAGTCTTGCCATTTTTTCAAGTGCGTATTTAACTTTGGCATCCAAAGTTTTGATGTTATTTTTGGGGGCGTAATCATCTTACTTGTTACCGAATTTTGTATATTTTTGGAGTCGCTAGTAACTATCATCGTATCAAATTTTGTAATTGTGGCTGAAAATATGTGGGATATATAAGGATTTATCGATTTTGAGTTATCGCATTTATCGATTTCGAGTATTAGTAGATCTGGCTCGTCCTTAGCCAAGATATTCGTTTGTTTCAAGACTCTAGCTTGAAGGGTGTGGAAAAAAGTGCGTTCATACAGACGGTCAGACGAACAGGCACCATGACGTACATTGCACAAACCCATCGTACCATCGTACCTTCGTTTTCGAGTGTACAAAAATGTATGGATAAAAACTTATACTCAAAATAGAGGGCTAAAATACGCACTTAAAAAAAAAAACTAATGAGTGTTAGAACTCATGAGCGATGTGTTAACAGCCGTTTGTACCTGTTTGATTGCTATATAAGTTAACAACTAAGTAAGCTACACTTTGTATTGACCTAATTATTAAGTAGCTTTACATAAACAATGCTGATGCGCCACAATATAGTTCAGCGCTCTGCGCTATAAACGTCTTGTTGCAATATGCGGACCCTGCTTATTTGCAGTGCTGCGCTGAGCGACGTGGAATGTTGAGTCGGCTTGCCGACTATGACATTGTGAGCAGAGGGTAATGTTTAGCTTAAGAGTCTTTGTAAAATCAGTTCTGTTCTCGTCGTCAATCAAAGAAGAATAAATGTTATCACTCCGGCTTTGCCGCATATAACTGATTTGTTTAATTTATTATAACCAACTAAGTCTCTAGGCTAGTGGTTAAAGGACATAATTAACTCCTTAGTGATTATCTTGCCGCCTAAGCGAGCAAGGTAATAACCTACAACAAATATATATATTTCACCGGACACCTGCGATCTACGTGGGACCATCGAGTGAACCTTTATCAACACACACACGTCGCTGGACATCTGCAAGCTACGTGGGAAGCTGAAACAAATTAATTGGCGCCCAACTTAAAATTAGAACCTACGATCTAACAAAAACATGTAAGTTCAACAAAGTGAATTCATTGGCATGTTTAATTACAAATGAAATCGTATATAATAACAATTGCGTTTAGGTGCATACTTTTAATGCCTTAAAAAAATGTTTCGTTGCATACCCAAAAACAAAAATCATTGCATACCCAAAAAAATTTTTTTTTTTTATTATATTATTTATAGATAATAACCAAATTTTATAAGGAAACATTTACAGGGGAATTTTTCATTTATGGGGATAGTTATAATATCTTAATGTTACCATGCTTTTGGCGGCCTAAAAGGAAGGTCCAAAGGGTGGTGCCTCTTGAGTCGGCGAGTCTGGGTGCTGTTATCTAGCAGGTGATTGCAGTGAGACTCGAGCCTGTCTATGTATCTTTGGCTGTAACGGCTTACCTCTTCGGAGACAGTGGGAACTCCAAGGTCCCTATGGATCACCAGATTTTTAACATAGAATGGTGCGTTTACCAGTCTGCGAAGAGCTATGTTTTGAAATCTCTGCAGTATCTCGATGTTGGATGTTGACGCTGTACCCCAAAGCTGGATCCCATATGTCCATATCGGTTTTAGAATAGACTTGTAAAGCAGCAGTTTGTTTCTTAGGTCGAGTTGAGATGTACGTCCAATTAGCCTCTTCAGTTGTCTGTGCTTTATGGAGAGCTGCTTACGCTTTGTCTTTATGTGTGCCGACCAAGTCAGCCGCCTGTCCAAGGTTAAGCCAAGGTATTTAACTGTGTGCTCCGACGGCAGGGTCGAGCCATTTAGAGAAACTGGTGGGCAGGATTCTGTTCTGGTAGCAAAGGTTATGTGTGCTGATTTATTTTCGTTGACCACGATGTTCCATCTTTTGAGCCATGGCTCGAGGTAAGACAGCTGGGCTTGAAGGATGGCCGATGCTGTTGCAGGGTCACTTGAAGTGGCCAGGAAAGCTGTATCGTCTGCATAGGTGGCGATAACCAGGTCATCTCTGTTTAGGACTGGAAGATCTGCTGTGTATAACGTGTAGAGAACTGGTCCAAGAACGCTTCCCTGAGGAACACCGGCGTTAATTGAACAGACTTCGGACTCCGAAGCATCGCATCTAACATAAAACGTTCGCCTTTTTAGGTATGATTTGAGCAGTAGGAAGAGTGGCGCTGGGAGCACGCGTTTAAGCTTATAGAGTAGTCCTGGATGCCAGACACGGTCAAAGGCCTGTTTCACGTCTAGGAATGCAGCGGAGCAGTACTTCTTAGATTCAATTGAGTTGAGGATCGCATGTACAACTCTGTGGATTTGCTCAGGCGTTCCATGCTGACTCCTAAAGCCAAATTGGTGGGCTGGGATTAAGTTTCCGTCTTCCAGTCTGGCAGTAGTCTTACTAATAATATTCTTTCAAATATTTTAGACAGGATCGCCAGTAAGCTGATGGGACGTTAGGAGGCAGGGTCCTGTTCAGGCCTTCCTGGTTTGGGTATCATTATGATTTCCGCACACTTCCATTGAGAAGGGAAGTGGTGTAGTCTAATGATACTATTGTAGATGGTTGTGAGGAAGGCAACGGCACATGACGGGAGGAGCTTTATGGTTGTTGCGTCTATGCCATCATATCCGGGGCTTTTATTGGAATTCAGGCTGGCGACTATGCTCTGAACCTCTTCTGTCTCTGTGGGACGGATCGGCAAATCCATTTGACAGGGTGCGTCCAGAAATGAATTCGTGGCAGTTACATCCCTGAAAGAGCATAGGTTGAAAGGGGTAAAAGTTTTTTCTAGGTGTTCTGCAAATGTCCCTGCTTTCTCTTCATTCGATCGGCACCGCAGGCCAGCAGTGCTCCGTATAGGTGGGATTCTTTTGATGGGCCTCTTTAAATATTTAGTGGCATTCCAGAGATTATGTTCAACCCCGTTTGGTTCCGCGTTTCGAAGATAGTCTGCCAACCCTTCATTGCGTAAATCATACAGAAGTATCTTCAGGTCTTTGCTTGCACGATTAAGAGCTGCCTTGTCACGAGGATTTCGACTGAGCTGCCAAACTCTACGCAGACGACGTTTATTTCTAAGTTGCACCGTGACTTCTTCAGAATGGAGGTACTGGTCTCTGTGTCTCTTTTGTCTACTTGTGCAGAAAGGGTAATACGGATTACTGAGATTGGCTGCTTCATGTATGCTGCGTGTTAGTGTTTCGACCGCTGCTTCAATGTCCTCACCAGTTTCCAGTGTGATGGAAGGATCAAGTGATGACTCCAGTATGTCTCTAAATACCTGACTGTTGTAGTTTGCTCTTAACAGCTTTGTGGAACGTCTTTTTGTGTTGACTGGTAGGTTGACACGAAGTACCACTGCACTGTGGTCAGATAAAAGATCAAAATCGTTCACACTTTGCACTACGCTAGGGTTTACAGCGCGCGACATCGCAAAATCAATGATGTCAGGTTGCCTCCTAAAGAGTCAGCATGGAACGCCTGAGCAAATCCACAGAGTTTTACATGCGATCCTCAACTCAATTGAATCTAAGAAGTACTGCTCCGCTGCATTCCTAGACGTGAAAAAGGCTTTTGACCGTGTCTGGCATCCAGGACTACTCTATAAGCTAAAACGCGTGCTCCCAGCGCCACTCTTCCTACTGCTCAAATCATACCTAAAGAGGCGAACGTTTTATGTTAGATGTGATGCATCGGAGTCCGAAGTCTGTTCAATTAACGCCGGTGTTCCTCAGGGAAGCGTTCTTGGACCAGTTCTCTACACGTTATACACAGCAGATCTTCCAGTCCTAAACAGAGATGACCTGGTTATCGCCACCTATGAAGACGATACAGCTTTCCTGGCCACTTCAAGTGACCCTGCAACAGCATCGGCCATCCTTCAAGCCCAGCTGTCTTACCTCGAGCCATGGCTCAAAAGATGGAACATCGTGGTCAACGAAAATAAATCAGCACACATAACCTTTGCTACCAGAACAGAATCCTGCCCACCGGTTTCTCTAAATGGCTCGACCCTGCCGTCGGAGCACACAGTTAAATACCTTGGCTTAACCTTGGACAGGCGGCTGACTTGGTCGGCACACATAAAGACAAAGCGTAAGCAGCTCTCCATAAACACAGACAACTGAAGTGGCTCCTTGGACGTACATCCCAACTCGACCTAAGAAACAAACTGCTGCTATACAAGTCTATTCTAAAACCGATATGGACATATGGGATCCAGCTTTGGGGTACAGCCTCAACATCCAACATCGAGATACTGCAGAGATTTCAAAATATAGCTCTTCGCAGACTGGTAAACGCACCATTCTATGTTAAAAATCTGGTGATCCATAGGGACCTTGGAGTTCCCACTGTCTCCGAAGAGGTAAGCCGTTACAGCCAAAGATACATAGACAGGCTCGAGTCTCACTGCAATCACCTAGCTATTAACCTGCTAGATAACAGCACCCAGACTCGCCGACTCAAGAGGCACCACCCTTTGGACCTTCCTTTTAGGCCGCCAAAAGCATGGTAACATTAAGATATTATAACTATCCCCATAAATGAAAAATTCCCCTGTAAATGTTTCCTTATAAAATTTACTTATTATCTATAAGATAGATTGTAAATAAAAATATATAATAAAAAAAAAAAAAAATACCCAAAATAAAAATCGTTGCATACCTAAAAATAAATTTGGTTGCATACCCAACAGAATTAAAGTTATTGCATACCTTTTTAACCAAAGTATACTATTTGTTCACAATTAATAAATACAATTCATTCTGTTTCTTGCGCGACCAAGGGTTTCTAGCTAACAAACCTGCCGATCGATTATAATCGGCCTGAGTAAATTTGCGGAGTGCCAACCAACAGCTAATCAGTTGGGTAGGCGCAATTAGGGACGTCAAAATTGAGTACGACACTGAAGAAAACTGGGACATAGAAGAACCGTTACAAAGTGCCCCTGTAGAAAACACCATGAATCCCGAACAAGTAAAGGTTGTTGTTGACAATGCTATCAGAGAAGCATTGGCGCAGCAACAAAATCACATGCAAGCACAGATAAGTCAGTTGGTTGCTAGGGTGCAGAGTTTGCAGGTGGAAACACAACAGATAATTACTTATGAAAAAGTTTCTGTTGATATGGTTACCAGGTGCGACATTCCGCTAGACATAATCAAATCGGTACCAGAATTTACGGGCATTCAAGATGAATATGTAGCCTGGAGGCAATCGGCCTTATACGCTTACGAGCTTTTCAAGCCTTATAACGGCAGTAGTGCACACTACCAGCTGTGGCAATTATCAGAAACAAGATTAGAGGCACAGCGGGTGCCCTGCTTGTGTCGCACAATACTGTGCTAAACTTTGATGCCATACTGGCCAGATTAGACTGTACTTACTCGGACAAAACATCTTTGCGCTTGTTGAGGCAAAATCTAGAAATGGTTAGACAGGGCGACATGTCGCTGATGCAGTACTACGACGAAGTCGAGAAAAAACTAACATTGGTAACCAATAAAATTGTTATGTCTCACGAGCAAGCTGGCGCCGATTTGCTCAACGCTGAAGTTAGAGCCGACGCTTTGCATGCCTTTATTTCGGGACTTAGGAAGCAGCTCAGAGCGGTTGTCTTCCCAGCTCAACCCAAAGACCTTCTGCCAGCGTTGGCATTGGCCAGAGAAGCTGAATCTAGCATTGAAAGAAGCATGTTCGCGAACTCTTACGCAAAAGCTATAGAGGAGCGGACCCATGGCACTGAAAACGGCAAGACCCGCTTCAACAACAAGCCAGGCAAGTTTAACAAAGAAAAACAAAACCAAGATAGGAACCCTCACTTTGTTAAACGCCCAAAGGGCAACCTCCAAGAGCACTTTCCAAAAGATAACCAGGCGCAAGCCCCACAGCCTATGGAGGTAGACTCATCTTCCAAATTCAGACAACACACTGAATACAGCAAACGCCAACCAAACGACTCGAACGCACCCAAGCGTAAGAATTCCTCAGACCGTGCGACAGGTCCAAGACGCCAGCGCGTCAACAATGTAGTGCAGGAAGACTCCAAAGAGCTGAAGGCAGAATACGAAAAGGCGGCTAAGGCTGCAGTTGAGGAAATTGAGAGCGACAATGAGTACGCTCAAAGCGAGGACTCAGTTAATTTTTTAGTGAACACTCCCGGTTGCCGTTCATTGAACGACGGTTGGCTGGGAGAACAATAAAAATGCTAATCGACACTGGCGCGGCAAAAAATTATGTTAAGCCCATAAAGGAGCTAAAAACCATAATGCCGGTCGCCAGGCCGTTATCGGTAAAATCGTTACACGGCGCTAATGAAATCACGCAAAAATGCCTGGTGAACATTTTCCGGAACACTTAACCATTTTTGATGTGTTAACATCTATAGCCACGGGTACACGTTCTTTCCATTTGATAATACATGCAAACAATGCAGCCGTGCAGCTCTGCTAAAAGGGCGTGCCGTAACTGTGACGGGCTCGAACTTCGAACAAATTTAGCGTGCACTCGTGGACCGACTGCAAAATTTCATATACATATTCATCTGAGTATGACTGTATTGGTGTAGCGGCAGAGAATAACTGTAAAATACAAAGTCTTGCTAACGATGTGTCCAAGTTTGTAGGGTAGTATAACTTAATATGAACTTTGTGCAATTGAATAGCAAAACTTGAGATTCTTTAATATAATTTCAATTTTACATGTTTGTTTATATTCTAGCATTGTTTATTGTTTATATTCTAGCATAAACAATATATATATTAAAATCAAATATTAGAGTTTTTATTGACAATTATTGAATATTGGTTCAAGGGGTATTTACTCTTTGTGCAGCTTGTGCGTCTCAGCTACGACAAGCCAGCACGTTGTTGTTTTGTTCAGTTTCCCTTTGCGTTCAGCGGCCCGTCGATTAAAGTGCGTTTGAAACATATATGACCTATGCAAAAATACCCTATGTACCAATATTAAATAATTTTCAATGAACACTCTAACACTTACATAATTATATGCAAGTTCTTTTATTGGATATGAATACCAAACCTTATTGCTGGAATATAAATAAACATGTAGAATAGAAATAATATTAAAGCTTTCACGTTAAGCTGTAGAATTGCACAAAGTTCATATATGTATGTCGATCCCGCCCTTCCATAATAGAAAGCAGCGGGTATATTCCAATACGACCCCTTTTACACGATGAACTTTTTGCTTCTGCTGCATTCGTTTGTTGGCAAAGGGGGCAGTGGTGAAACAGCTGCAAGCAATGCTTCATGACATTGGTAGCAATGATTCAATTTTCTCATTTTGCTTTGCCCTATTCCGATTACATGTAAACACAGAGTTGCACAGTGTTTGATGTGAATAATAAAATTATCGATACGAAATATCGCACATGCAACTATTGCCGCAATTAGTAAATACATTGTTCATTATTGTGGTTTAAAATTATTAATTAAAATGTTTTGGACAAGAGAGTTGATTGAACTGCTGTTAAGTCAATATGAGCAGCACGAACATTTATATAATGTTCGGAGCGATATTTATAAGGACAGGGTAAAGCGCTCCAGCAGTTTGCATTCAATTTGCGAAACGTTGAAGGTGAAAGAGCCCAAAATCCAATGCCTCAACCGCCATACCTGTCGCACTCAAAAGTTCTTTTGCTAAATCCATTTTATTTACTTGTTTCTCTCTCAATCAATAATCATTTGTTAACAAATAAAACAATCGATGGCAACGATTAATGTTTATCGACCATAAATTTAAACCAGAGTTGCATTTACACAGATCACTGCATAAAAAGCCTCATGAAATAAAAATTATACTAATAGAAGGGAAACTAAATTCAATAAACTATTCTTTTCTTTTTTATGCTAATATAAAGAAACCAAACAGGTACAACCAGCTGTTAACACATCGCTCGTGAGTTCTAACACTCATTAGTTTTTTTTACTAGACACGCTCAGCACGTTCGACGCAATTATAGGCTTTGACCTGTTAACACAGGCCGAGGTAAAGTTGAACTTGACAGAAAACTCTCTAGAATATCAAGGCATCTCTGAAAACCTTCAGTATCACAGTTGCGCGAATGTAAATTTAACCAATGTCGATGACATTTTGGTTTCTACCTCCGTTAAAAAGGAGTTTAAGAACGTAATTATCAAAAGAAAAAAAGCCTTTTCAACAGCAAACGAAGCTCTCCCTTTCAATACCGCCGTCACTGCCACGATTCGCACAGTAGACAAAGAACCGGTATACTCCAGAGCCTACCCACATCTTATGGGCGTTTCCGGTTTTGTAAACAATGAAATCAAGCAAATGTTGAAAGACGGCATTATTAGGCCATCAAGGTCACCCTACAATAGCCCAACATGGGTTGTAGACAAAAAAGGCAAAGACGCCTATGGTAACCAAAACAAGAGGTTGGTCATTGATTTTAGAAAACTAAATGAAAAAACCATCCCAGACCGGTACCCAATGCCCAGTATTCCTATGATTCTAGCGAACCTAGGGAAGGCAAAATTTTTCACTACCCTCGACCTAAAGTCAGGGTACCACCAGATTTACCTTGCGGAACATGACCGCGAAAACCCATCGTTCTCAGTGAGCAGTGGCAAATACGAATTTTGCCGGCTCCCGTTTGGTTTAAAAAATGCAAGTAGCATTTTCCAAAGAGCATTAGATGATGTTCTAAGGGACCAGATAGGGAAGATATGCTACGTCTACATTGATGACGTCATAATCTTTTCGAGAACTGAGGCAGAACACAATCGCCACATTGATACGGTGCTGAAGTGTTTAACCGATGCCAACATGAGAGTGAGCCAGGAAAAAACTAGGTTTTTTAAAGAAAGCCTAGAATACCTCGGTTTCATAGTAACCAAGGACGGAGCTAGATCCGATCCCCAAAAGGTCAAAGCCATTCAAGAATACGCTGAACCCAAAAACGTGTACGGCGTCAGGGCGTTCCTAGGGTTAGCAAGCTATTACAGAGTCTTCATCAAAGACTTTGCCGCTATAGCGCCCAATAACAGACATACTCAAAGGGGAAAACGGCTCCGTGAGCAGACATATGTCAAAAAAAATTCCTATCGAATTCAACGAAACACAACGCAATGCGTTTGAACGACTGCGCATCATTTTGGCCTCTGAAGAGGTCATACTCATGTACCCTGACTTCAAAAGGCCTTTCGACCTGACCACCGATGCTTCAGCTAGTGGCATTGGGGCGGTACTGTCCCAAGAGGGCAGACCAATCATGATGATATCCCGTACTTTAAAACAGGCGAAGATGAACTATGCCACCAATGAAAGAGAATTGCTGGCTATTGTCTGGACCCTGGGCAAATTACAAAATTTCTTGTACGGTTCTAGGGAAATTAACATTTTCACGGACCACCAGCCCCTTACTTTGGCGGTAGCTGACAAAAACACTAACGCAAAAATTAAAAGATGGAAAGCTTATATTGATCAGCACAATGCTAAAGTCTTTTATAAACCAGGCAAAGAAAATTTGGTTGCCGATGCCCTTTCCAGGCAGAACATTAATGCTCTTCAAGATGAGAATCATTCGGACGCTGCAACCGTTCACAGAGAACTTTCACTGACCTACACGGTCGAAACTACAGACAAACCTCTAAATTGCTTTAGAAACCAAATTGTGCTTGAAGAAGCACGTTTTCCGCTAAAGCGGAACCTTCTGCTGTTTCGCAGCAAAACACGCCACTTGATCAATTTCACTGACAAGCGCTGCATTTTAAACATTCTTAAAGAAGTCGTAAGCACGGAAGTCGTAAATGCCATACACTGCGACCTGCCCACATTGGCAAGCTTCCAACACGAACTCATTGCCCACTTTCCGGCCACACAATTTCGCCACTGTAAAAACTACGTGCAGGACATAACAGACATAAATGAGCAGTTGGAAATCATCACTGCTGAGCACAATCGCGCGCACAGAGCAGCGCAGGAAAATGTTAAGCAAGTCCTTCGTGACTATTATTTTCCCAAAATGAGCAACTTAGCCAAAGAAGTGGTTGCAAACTGCAGAGTATGCACCATAGCTAAATATGACAGGCACCCGAAAAAGCAACAACTCGGGGAAACGCCCTTTCCAAATTACACCGGCGAAATGTTGCACATAGATATATTCTCGACCGATAAAAAACAATTCCTTACATGTGTTGACAAGTTCTCTAAATTTGCAGTCGTACAACCAGTACTGTCCAGAACAATTGTTGACATCACAAGCCCCTTACTACAGCTTGTGAACATGTTTCCCAATATTAAGACAATATATTGCGACAATGAGGCCGCTTTCAACTCGGAAACCATAACCTCTATGCTCAAAAACAGCTATAACATTGGCGTTGTGAATGCGCCTCCGCTTCATAGCTCATCAAATGGCCAAGTAGAGCGGTTTCACAGCACCTTAGCAGAGATTGCTAGATGCCTGAAACTTGATAAAAAAATCACAGACACAACAGAGCTAATCTTGAGGGCGACAGTAGAGTACAACAAAACCATGCACTCAGTCACCCAAGAAAAACCAATTAACATCGTACACGCAGGCTCCAATGAAAGTCGCGTTGACATCAAAAATAGATTAGTGAAAGCCCAGCAAGACAACATTAAGAGATGCAACCATTCCAGACAGAACCGTACATTTGAGGTAGGAGAAAAAGTTTACCAAAAAAACAACAGAAGGTAAGGCAACAAGCTAACACCGTTGTGCACGGAACAAAAAGTAGAAGCAGACCTTGGAACGGCTGTTCTCATAAAAGGGAAGGTGGTCCACAAGGACAACCTCAAATAGGTCAGTCAAATATCAGTTTTGCTATTGCTGATCATACATACTCTTCCCAATTTTTACCCTATGACACTTTCTAACAATCATTGGCATACAGCTATGTAAAGATGCACACAAATTACGAGAGTGTATTCAGTAGTGCATTGGTACATATGCAAATGTAGCGCGCGTTTGCCGCCGACACAGAAAAAGGAAAAATATCAAAAAAAAAATAACAAAAACCTCGATAAGCAGGCACAGTAAGAAAAATAAATATATGTTTCAAACGCACTATCATACAATATGTACCAACATCTTTTTACCGTTCTTGCTGTCCGCTGACCCGCCGCCTCTCCTTTAATCGACGGGCCGCTGAACGCAAAGGGAAACTGAACAAAACAACAACGTGCTGGCTTGTCGTAGCTGAGACGCACAAGCTGCACACAGAAAAAATACCCCTTGAACCAATATTCAATAATTGTCAATAAAAACTCTAATATTTGATTTTAATATATATATTGTTTATGCTAGAATATAAAAAAAAAACTAATGAGTGTTAGAACTCACGAGCGATGTGTTAACAGCTGCTTGTACCTGTTTGGTTTCTTTATATTAGCATAAAAAAGAAAAGAATAGTTTATTGAATTTAGTTTCCCTTTTATTAGTATAATTTTGATGTGTTAACATCTATAGCCACGGGTACACGTTTCTTCCATTTGATAATACATGCAAACAAAGCAGCGTGCAGCTCTGCTAAAAGGGCGTGCCGAACTGTAACGGGCTCGAACTACGAACAAATTTAGCGTGCACTCGTGGACCGACTGCAAAATTTCATATACATATTCATCTGAGTATGACTGTATTGGTGTAGCGGCAGAGAATAACTGTAAAATACAAAGTCTTGCTAACGATGTGTCCAAGTTTATAGGGTAGTATAACTTAATATGAACTTTGTGCAATTGAATAGCAAAACTTGAGATTCTTTAATATAATTTCAATTTTACATGTTTGTTTATATTCTAGCATTGTTTATTGTTTATATTCTAGCATAAACAATATATATATTAAAATCAAATATTAGAGTTTTTATTGACAATTATTGAATATTGGTTCAAGGGGTATTTACTCTTTGTGCAGCTTGTGCGTCTCAGCTACGACAAGCCAGCACGTTGTTGTTTTGTTCAGTTTCCCTTTGCGTTCAGCGGCCCGTCGATTAAAGTGCGTTTGAAACATATATGACCTATGCAAAAATACCCTTTGTACCAATATTAAATAATTTTCAATGAACACTCTAACACTTACATAATTATATGCAAGTTCTTTTATTGGATATGAATACCAAACCTTATTGCTGGAATAAAATAAACATGTAGAATAGAAATAATATTAAAGCTCTCACGTTAAGCTGTAGAATTGCACAAAGTTCATATATGTAAGTCGATCCCGCCCTTCCATAATAGAAAGCAGCGGGTATATTCCAATACGACCCCTTTTACACGATGAACTTTTTCCTTCTGCTGCATTCGTTTGTTGGCAAAGGGGGCAGTGGTGAAACAGCTGCAAGCAATGCTTCATGACATTGGTAGCAATGATTCAATTTTCTCATTTTGCTTTGCCCTATTCCGATTACATGTAAACACAGAGTTGCACAGTGTTTGATGTGAATAATAAAATTATCGATACGAAATATCGCACATGCAACTATTGCCGCAATTAGTAAATACATTGTTCATTATTGTGGTTTTAAATTATTAATTAAAATGTTTTGGACAAGAGAGTTGATTGAACTGCTGTTAAGTCAATATGAGCAGCACGAACATTTATATAATGTTCGGAGCGATATTTATAAGGACAGGGTAAAGCGCTCCAGCAGTTTGCATTCAGTTTGCGAAACGTTGAAGGTGAAAGAGCCCAAAATCCAATGCCTCAACCGCCATACCTGTCGCACTCAAAAGTTCTTTTGCTAAATCCATTTTATTTACTTGTTTCTCTCTCAATCAATAATCATTTGTTAACAAATAAAACAATCGATGGCAACGATTAATGTTTATCGACCATAAATTTAAACCAGAGTTGCATTTACACAGATCGCTGCATAAAAAGCCTCATGAAATAAAAATTATACTAATAAAAGGGAAACTAAATTCAATAAACTATTCTTTTCTTTTTTATGCTAATATAAAGAAACCAAACAGGTACAAGCAGCTGTTAACACATCGCTCGTGAGTTCTAACACTCATTAGTTTTTTTAGCAAGAACAGCAACATTGTTGCGAACGCCGACAGAATGTTGAGAGCAAAAGCTTCGCAGCTTGTATGTTTATGCTGTTCACAAACCTAGATATTTTATCGTAAAACAGAATTGCGATAAAGGGTAAAATAAACGAAAATTTAAATTCTCGGCAGCGACCATTACAGCTGGGGGCGGTATGGGTGGGGGGCGCCATCCACTTTTTTTTTGGTTTCTTCATCACCTATCTTGGCACCAAATTTGGCGGCTCTAGCTCAAAAAATGTGGAAAATATAGGCGTTTTTGATTTCAAAATGCAGGGGGCTCGGGAACGGGAGGGCGTTGATCCAAAACTTTCTTGCAGTTTTTTGGGGATTGTTATTAGCTATCTTCCTACCAAATTTGGTGACTCTAGCCTTAACGCTTTGGAAAATACACGCATTCCCGTTTTTAGTGAAGCATTGGGGCGGTTTGGGGCAGCTGAGCTTGGGCAGTATGGATTGGCGTGGCATCCAAAGTTTTTATGCATTTATTTTGGAGGCTATAATCACCTATTTTGGCACAAAATTTGGTGGCTCTAACTCAAAAACTGTAAAAGATATAAGCATTTCTGTTTTTAAACTGCGAGGGGGCTGGGGGCGGAATGGGTGGGTGGGGCTCCAAAACTTTGATGCAGTTTTTGGGGGGTCGTTACCAGTTATCTACCTACCAAATTTTGTGACTCTAGCTCAAACACTATGGAAGATACACGCACTACCGTTTTTAGCGAAGCTTTGGGGCGGTTGAGGGCAGCTAGGGCAGTATAGATGGGCGTGGCATCCAAAGTTTTTATGAATTTGGTTGGGGATCGTGAACACCTATCTTGGCACCGAATTTTGATGGCTCTAGCTCAAAACCTGTGGAAGATATGGGCATTTTTAGTGTTATACTGCGGGGGGGCTGGGGGCGGAATGGGTGGGCGTGGCTCCGAAATTTTTGATGCAGTTTTTTGGGGATTGTTAGTAGCTGTTTTCTCCCCAAATTTGGTAGTTCTAGCTGTAAGGGCTCTGCGAAATAGCTGGATCTATTGATTTTGCGTAATCGAGTTAATCGATTTGCCAGCCCCCTAGCTATCGTAGAACTCCAATCTTGACACTTTAATTTACTATGCCATAGATAAAGAGATTTGCAAAATTTGAAGTCTCTAACTTGATGGGTGTGGAAAAAAGTTGCGAACATACGGACGGACAGACACCATGACGGACATTGCACAAACCCAATATACTCTTTACCTTCGGTATCGAGTATAAAAATATGTAGGAGTGATGCGACTCGAAAAAAAAGGAATGGAATAAAAGAGATGTAGCAGAAATAATTGAATTAAATACAAATTAGAAAGCAAACAGGAGTATGTATGTTAATCCAATTCCATTAAGCAATGATATAATCTCAAAGTGATGAAAAACAGCCATAGGGAAAGAACCAACTGAAATCAAAGAAGAAATTTAATATGGCAGTTCTTTATTTCCACTAGTTTTGTAAACTATACAACTTGCCAAGCATAGCCAAGCAAATTGGTCTTTAAACTCTTTAAAATGAAAATATATGACGCTCATTTAGTGTGAAGGTGAAAGACATATGTGTTTCACGTAGCGAAATTCATCTGAATTCGATTAATCAACTCAATATATTACTGTTTATAGCTTCAATAGAAAGCGTTTATGTGAATCTATTCTTGTAGTGAGAATTAGAAACTTTGGAAGCTTATTAGGCGAAATTTTATCGTGTGGGTCGATATTACACGCATAATAGCAAATCAGTTTTAAAACGAGACAACGACCGGTAAACAAAAATATTAGAGTGTTGTTGATTATATACTTAAAAAGTGCATCGAAGAAAAGCTAAAAAGTCACCGTGTTAGTCTATATAAAAAAAAAAAACCATTTCAATTATGTAAGTCAAATTACTTTAGAAATAAAAAATAAAAGGATATAAACAAACAAGGCAACCATCATCGGAAGGCAGAATATTGTATACACTTATAAAGCCTTCATGATAGTACTTAGAATAAATCCCTAGGGCCAATCTTGCATCGGAATGTTGGGTAAATTATATAGTTCACGGATCGGATCTCAGAGGTTTTGAAAAATGAATAAGCTGCAAGCGAAAAAGCAAAAACCAACAACAAAAAACTAGATTCTGAACAAAGTTTAATCTCGATAGCTAAAAATTGACCAACAGACCTAGGCAGCCTACGAAAGGCAGCTGATCAAAATATTGATCAATAATAAACATAATATCTGGGGTCAAGGATGCTTCTATTTATGCGGTATAGAAAAAGACTATGTTTTGGTTCTAAAATTGGCTTGCACTTATATTAAAAGCCAATGTATAAAGATAAGAAGCGAAAAAAATAAAATTAAAATTAAATAAATAATTAAAACAAAATCAATTAACAATACCTAAATGACCCTTTACACTATTTTGAAGTCTTACCAAGGCAAAAGAGGTCCAAAAAAATTGACGCCCTAAAAAATAGTTAAGCCTGAATTAAGTTAAGCTAAAATCTAGGAAGTACATTTTATAATTTCCTCCATAAAAAGAACGTTATCGCGCTCTTTCAATGTCTGAGCTATAAGCCACAAAAATTATAAAAGATTAAAGCCTACCAAATACCGCTTTAACAAGCACAATAAGAATGTTCTGTGTTATCTTAACGAATATATAACTATTCTTCCGTACTCTCACGAATTATGTAGCTTAAAAATAAAACATTTCTTTGAATTTAATTTTATTTTGCTCTTGAGATGAAATAATGATGTTGGCTAAAACAAAAACAAAAGAAAAATAAATTAAGTGTATCTATAAATTAAAGCACAATGTCTAAATGCGTTGGATGAAGCCAGAATCCGAGCATGAAGATTTATTGGATTATCTAAATTTCTAAGAACTATGAAGTCAAAACGGTCTTAGAACCAGGATTCCTAGTCTACTGGTTAATTACTGTAAACGACTTTTTGCGTTTTTTTTAAATTTTCAAATTTGTAGGTAAAATGGGCTTCAGGCAAGTAGTGAAATCATAAAGAACATACTCTTACAAGAAACCTTCTACACACATGATGAGCTCTACAATACAACCATATAAAGCAAGATAAATCCTACCATACAGTTTCTTAAAATCAACCAAAACCTAAACCAAACCTTATTCTCCGGTCCCTTCCCCCAAAATCTACTCTTTTAAAAATAGTCCTAATCTTTAAATAAGCACAAAAGATCAAGAGGAAGCTAACGATTTATATTAAGGAAATAGAAACCTTTGCAAATACCAACTTGCAATCAACGTGTGTTTAAACCAACCCGGTGTAAATTGACCTATATAATGATCAACACATAATACAATTTTAAATATTTAGTACTTAACCGCCCATTAGAGGAAATATTTAGTACTTAACCGCCCATTGATATTTACCACATCACAACCTTATTTTGATTTCCAAACCTAGGAATAATGCAAAGTTAATGAAGAATAAAATATTAAAGAACGGCTTCATGTATATATGAATCCTAAAGCGAAAATTAGTTTTGAGAACAAGAGCAAATACGTTTGAATGATAAATAGAAATAATAGTTAGAAGAAAAAATAAGCCTTAATATCAGGATAACTAGAATAACGTGGTGCTGTTCTTAAATTTAATAAAGTATCATTTAATGTTAAGATACTTTTCATTGTTAAAGACTCATAAATAAAAACTGAAGAAAGTTTAATACACTTCTTTATTAAATACGAGAATGAGTGTGAGAACAAATAATATAATCATAGCCGACCATCAATTAACGGAAATTAATTACGAAATATTCTTAGTTTTAGTAATGAGTTGGAAAATACCGAAATCGAGTCTAATCATTAAAAAGTGTAATGTTTAACATAAAAGTAGTTGAATGAAACATTTAGAAATCACTGAACCAACCTTCTGTGGAAAAGGTATGTAGGTTGACAATTAAAATATTCAAATCCGAAATATTTCCCTGTTAAGTTATAGGTGGAATTTAATAGACAATAATACAATCTACCTCGTTATAATCGTAAAACCTAGTCAAGTAAGCTAAATACATAACATGAAAGATTTAAAAGTCGAAAGAATACTTATTTGAAGAAAACAATTAAACATAGCACAATTTAAGATGAGGTATCAGACAACATCAAAAGGATACCTTAAATAAGAATTTTTGAAGTCACTTAATGAGTACAAAACACATTCTTAATACCTTTTTATCGTAAATAACACACTGGAAAACAGAATAGTAAAACAATAATCCAGCAGCTTAAAACATTGTAATACATTAAGCATACATATTTGAGAAGTTGATTTGATAAATGAGTTTGACGAAACAAATATATATATGTATATATACAAATATATACATGAACATTGGAGGAAATCTTAAAGTGTGCAAATGTGTCAAGTATAATCTTATCAAGTATTGTCTAATACTGAAATGAAATAGTCAAACAAAAGATAATTAATTCAGCCTAAAAGAGTACTTTACAAGTTTAAAGAATAATCAATGTAAATTATTAATGAGATAGAATAGAATCAAATATACATGTATTAAAATACAATCTCAACAAACGATGAAGTATGAATATAAATATCTAAATTACTTTATTTAATACCAGTTAAACGAACGTCAACCATTTTAAAGAGTGAAAAGCTTTCTTAGATATACCTATACTGAGTATTTGAACTAAAGCTTATAAGATTGATTTGATAAAGCTATTAATAAAGCCTTATCGAAACCATAGAGTGTGACCTGTATGCTCTACCGGTTATAAGTATGCGGCTTTAATCTTAATGTTGGGTTTATGTATTTGCGTTATATTTCAACAGATCAAGCTATATAATAAAAAACTAATGAGTGTTAGAACTCACGAGCGATGTGTTAACACCTGTTTGTACCTGTTTGATTGCTTTATATTATAAATTGAAGAAAAGAATTGTTTATTGAATTTAGTTATTTTTGCAATAAATAAGATTCTTGGATATGAACGACAGCTTGCCTGCATTACGTATTCTATGACCTTTTGATACCTGTCCTACCCCACAAAACACATGCACTAGCAACTGATGTGCACCTAGCCAACCAAGTATCTTGAGCTAAAACTAGGCTTCCACAAACACTTGTCCACAAAACTATTTTTCTTCCCCCATAATTGCGCTTGAGTAAGAAAACAAGATTTTGTCTTCCAAGTCAAATATCAGTTTTGCTATCATAAATACTATTCCCAATTTTTACCCTATGACACTTTCTAACAATCCTTGCCATACAGTTTTGCAAATATGTTCACAAACTACGAAAGTATATTCAGTAGTGCATTGGTACATATGTAAATAAAAGCGCACGTTTGCCGCTGACACAGAAAAAGAAAAAATATCAAAAATAACAAAAACCCTCGATAAGCAGGCACAGCAAGAAATATATGTATGTTTCAAACGCACTTGCATACAATATGTACCAACAACATTTTACCGTTCTTGCTGTCCGCTGACCCGCCGCCTCTCCTTTAATCGACGGGCCGCTGAACGCAAAGAGAAACTGAACAAAACAACAACGTGCTGGCTTGTCGTAGCTGAGACGCACAAATTGCACAAAGAAAAAAGTGCCCCTGAACCAACATTCAACGATTGTCAATGAAAACTTTAACATATGATTTTAATATATATATATATTGTTTATGCTAGAATATATATAAAAAAACAATGCTAGAATATGAACGAACATGTAGAATTGAAATTATATCTAAGAATCTCAAGTTTTTCTATTCAATTGCACAAAGTTTATATTAAGTTTGTACTACCCTTCCATCTTAATCTGTATCAAGCAGATTGAGGCAAAACTCTAAAATTTGTACTTTACAGTTGTTCTCTGCCGCTACTCCAATACATTCATACTCAGATGAATATGTATATGAAATTTTTCAGTCGGTCCACGACAGCACTCTAAATTTGTTCGTAGGTCGAGATCAGCGCAGCACGGCACGCTGCATTGGGGGGTCATCAACACCTATCTTGGCACCAATTTTGGTGGCTCTAGCTCAAAAGCTGTGGAAAATATAGGCGTTTTTGATTTCAAAATGCAGGGGGCTGGGAAACGGGCGTGGCTCCAAAACTTTGATGCAGTTTTTTGGGGATCGTTAACAGCTATCTCCCTACCAAATTTGGTGTTTCTAGCTTTAACGCTTTGGAAAATACACGCATTTCCGTTTTTAGTGAAGCATTGGGGTGGTTTGGGGCAGCTTGGGCAGTATGGATTGGCGTGGCATCCAAAGTTTTTATGCATTTTTTTGGGGGCTATAATCACCTATCTTGGCACAACATTTGGTGGCTCTAGTTCAAAAACTATAAAAGATATAAGCATTTCTGTTCTTAAACTGCGAGGGCTGAGGCGGAATGGGTAGGAGGGGCTCCAAAACTTTGATGCAGTTTTTGGGGGTCGTTCCCAGTTATCTACCTACCAAATTTTGTGACTCTAGCTCAAACACTATGGAAGATACACGCACTACCGTTTTTAGCGAAGCTTTCGGGCGGTTGAGGGCAGCTCGGGCAGTATAGATGGGCGTGGCATACACAATGAATTTGGTTGGGGATCGTAAACACCTATCTTGGCACCAATTTTGATGGCTCTAGCTCAAAACCTGTGGAAGATATGGGCATTTTTAGTGCTATACTGCGGGGGGCTGGGGGCGGAATGGGTGGGCGTGGCTCCGAAATTTTTGATGCAGTTTTTTGGGGATTGTTAGTAGCTGTTTTCTCCCCAGCTAGCTGTAAGGAATCTCGAAATAGCTGGATCTATTGATTTTGCGTTATCGAGTTAATCGATTTGCCAGCCCCCTAGCTATCGTAGAACTCCAATCTTGACACTTTAATTTACTATGCCATAGATAAAGAGATTTGCAAAATTTGAAGTCTCTAACTTGATGGGTGTGGAAAAAAGTTGCGAACATACGGACGGACAGACACCATGACGGACATTGCACAAACCCAATATACTCTTTACCTTCGGTATCGAGTATAAAAATATGTAGGAGTGATGCGACTCGAAAAAAAAGGAATGGAATAAAAGAGATGTAGCAGAAATAATTGAATTAAATACAAATTAGAAAGCAAACAGGAGTATGTATGTTAATCCAATTCCATTAAGCAATGATATAATCTCAAAGTGATGAAAAACAGCCATAGGGAAAGAACCAACTGAAATCAAAGAAGAAATTTAATATGGCAGTTCTTTATTTCCACTAGTTTTGTAAACTATACAACTTGCCATGCATTGCCAAGCAAATTGGTCTTTAAACTCTTTAAAATGAAAATATATGACGCTCATTTAGTGTGAAGGTGAAAGACATATGTGTTTCACGTAGCGAAATTCATCTGAATTCGATTAATCAACTCAATATATTACTGTTTATAGCTTCAATAGAAAGCGTTTATGTGAATCTATTCTTGTAGTGAGAATTAGAAACTTTGGAAGCTTATTAGGCGAAATTTTATCGTGTGGGTCGATATTACACGCATAATAGCAAATCAGTTTTAAAACGAGACAACGACCGGTAAACAAAAATATTAGAGTGTTGTTGATTATATACTTAAAAAGTGCATCGAAGAAAAGCTAAAAAGTCACCGTGTTAGTCCATCAGAAAAAAAAAAAATCATTTCAATTAGGTAAGTCAAATTACTTTAGAAATAAAAAATAAAAGGATATAAACAAACAAGGCAACCATCATCGGAAGGCAGAATATTGTATACACTTATAAAGCCTTCATGATAGTACTTAGAATAAATCCCTAGGGCCAATCTTGCATCGGAATGTTGGGTAAATTATATAGCTCACGGATCGGATCTCAGTGGTTTTGAAAAATGAATAAGCTGCAAGCAAAAAAGCAAAAACCAACAACAAAAAACTAGATTCTGAACAAAGTTTAATCTCGATAGTTTAAAAATTGACCAACAGACCTAGGCAGCCTACGAAAGGCAGCTGATCAAAATATTGATCAATAATAAACATAATATCTGGGGTCAAGGATGCTTCTATTTATGCGGTATAGAAAAAGACTATGTTTTGGTTCTAAAATTGGCTTGCACTTATATTAAAAGCCAATGTATAAAGATAAGAAGCGAAAAAAATAAAATTTAAATTAAATAAATAATTAAAACAAAATCAATTAACAATACCCAAATGACCCTTTACACTATTTTGAAGTCTTACCAAGACAAAAGAGGTCAAAAAAATTGATGGCCTAAAAAATAGTTAAGCCTGAATTTAGTGAAGCTAAAATCTAGGAAGTACCCTTTATAATTTCCTTCATAAAAAGAACGTTATCTCGCTCTTTCAATGTCTGAGCTATAAGCCACAAAAATTATAAAAGATTAAAGCCTACCAAATACCGCTTTAACAAGCACAATAAGAATGTTCTGTGTTATCTTAACGAATATATAACTATTCTTCTGTACTCTCACGAATTATGTAGCTTAAAAATAAAACGTTTCTTTGAATTTAATTTTATTTTGCTCTTGAGATGAAATAATGATGTTGGCTAAAACAAAAACAAAAGAAAAATAAATTAAGTGTATCTATAAATTAAAGCACAATGTCTAAATGCATTGGTTGAAGCCAGAATCCGAGCATGAAGATTTATTGGATTATCAAAATTTCTAAGAACTATAAAGTCAAAACGGTCTTAGAGCCAGGATTCCTAGTCTACTGTTAATTACTGTAAACGACTTTTTGCGTTTTTTTTTAATTTTCAAATTTGTAGGTAAAATGGGCTTCAGGCAAGTAGTGAAATCATAAAGAACA
Source organism: Scaptomyza polygonia (assembly GCA_035044585.1). NCBI lineage: Eukaryota > Metazoa > Arthropoda > Insecta > Diptera > Drosophilidae > Scaptomyza > Scaptomyza polygonia. The sequence goes on from JAWNNU010000093.1 coordinate 55,394, forward strand.
TACTCTTACAAGAATTCTTCTACACACATGATGAGCTCTACAATACTACCATATAAAGCAAGATAAATCCTACCATACAGTTTCTTAAAATCAACCAAAACCTAAACCAAACCTTATTCTCCGGTCCCTTACCCCCAAATCTACTCTAGGAAAAATAGTCCTAATCCTTAAATAAGCACAAAAGATCAAGAGGAAGTTAACGATTTATATTAAGGAAAAAGAAACCTTTGCAAATACCAACTTGCAATCAACGTGTGTTTAAACCAACCCGGTGTAAATTGACCTATATAATGATCAACACATATTACAATTTTAAATATTTAGTACTTAACCGCCCATTAGAGGAAATATTTAGTACTTAACCGCCCATTGATATTTACCACATCACAACCTTATTTTGATTTCCAAACCTAGGAATAATGCAAAGTTAATGAAGAATAAAATATTAAAGAACGGCTTCATGTATATATGAATCCTAAAGCGAAAATTAGTTTTGAGAACAAGAGCAAATACGTTTGTATGACAAAATGGAAATAATAGTTAGAAGAAAAAATAAGCCTTAATATCAGGATAACTAGAATAACGTGGTGCTGTTCTTAAATTTAATAAAGTATCATTTAATGTTAAGATACTTTTCATTGTTAAAGACTCATAAATAAAAACTGAAGAAAGTTTAATACACTTCTTTATTAAATACGAGAATGAGTGTGAGAACAAATAATATAATCATAGCCGACCATCAATTAACGGAAATTAATTACGAAATATTCTTAGTTTTAGTAATGAGTTGGAAAATACCGAAATCGAGTCTAATCATTAAAAAGTGTAATGTTTAACATAAAAGTAGTTGAATGAAACATTGAGAAATCACTGAACCAACCTTCTGTGGAAAAGGTATGTAGGTTGACAATTAAAATATTCAAATCCGAAATATTTCCCTGTTAAGTTATAGGTGGAATTTAATAGACAATAATACAATCTACCTCGTTATAATCGTAAAACCTAGTCAAGTAAGCTAAATACATAACATGAAAGATTTAAAAGTCGAAAGAATACTTATTTGAAGAAAATAATTAAACATAGCACAATTTAATATGAGGTATCAGACAACATCAAAAGGATACCTTAAATAAGAATTTTTGAAGTCACTTAATGAGTACAAAACACATTCTTAATACCTTTTTATCGTAAATAACACACTGGAAAACAGAATAGTAAAACAATAATCCAGCAGCTTAAAACATTGTAATACATTAAGCCTACATATTTGAGAAGTTGATTTGATAAATGAGTTTGACGAAACAAATATATATATGTATATATAAAAATATATACATGAACATTGGAGGAAATCTTAAAGGGTGCAAATGTGTCAAGTATAATCTTATCAAGTATTGTCTAATACTGAAATGAAATAGTTAAACAAAAGATAATTAATTCAGCCTAAAAGAGTACTTTACAAGTTTAAAGAATATTCAATGTAAATTATTAATGAGATAGAATAGAATCAAATATACATGTATTAAAATACAATCTCAACAAACGATGAAGTATGAATATAAATATCTAAATTACTTTATTTAATACCAGTTAAACGAACGTCAACCATTTAAACGAGTGAAAAGCTTTCTTAGATATACCTATACTGAGTATTTGAACTAAAGCTTATAAGATTGATTTGATAAAGCTATTAATAAAGCCTTATCGAAACTATAGAGTGTGACCTGTATGCTCTACCGGTTACAAGTATGCGGCTTTACTCTTAATGTTGGGTTTATGTATTTGCGTTATATTTCAACAGAACAAGCTATATAATAAAAAACTATTGAGTGTTAGAACTCACGAGCGATGTGTTAACACCGTTTGTACCTGTTTGATTGCTTTATATTATAAAATGAAGAAAAGAATTGTTTATTGAATTTAGTTATTTTTGCAATAAATAAGATTCTTGGATATGAACGACAGCTTGCCTGTATTACGTATTCTATGACCTTTTGATACCTGTCCTACCCCACAAAACACATGCACTAGCAACTGATGTGCACCTAGCCAACCAAGTATCTTGAGCTAAAACTAGGCTTCCACAAACACTTGTCCACAAAACTATTTTTCTTCCCCCATAACTGCGCTTGAGTAAGAAAACAAGATTTTGTCTTCCAAGTCAAATATCAGTTTTGCTATCATACATACTATTCCCAATTTTTACCCTATGACACTTTCTAACAATCCTTGCCATACAGTTTTGCAAAGATGTTCACAAACTACGAAAGTATATTCAGAAGTGCATTGGTACATACGTAAATAAAAGCGCACGTTTGCCGCTGACACAGAAAAAGAAAAAATATCAAAAATAACAAAAACCCTCGATAAGCAGGCACAGCAAGAAATATATGTATGTTTCAAACGCACTTGCATACAATATGTACCAACAACATTTTACCGTTCTTGCTGTCCGCTGACCCGCCGCCTCTCCTTTAATCGACGGGCCGCTGAACGCAAAGAGAAACTGAACAAAACAACAACGTGCTGGCTTGTCGTAGCTGAGACGCACAAATTGCACAAAGAAAAAAGTGCCCCTGAACCAACATTAAATGATTGTCAATGAAAACTTTAACATATGATTTTAATATATATATATATATTGTTTATGCTAGAATAAATATAAAAAAACAATGCTAGAATATGAACGAACATTTAAAATTGAAATTATATCTAAGAATCTCAAGTTTTTCTATTCAATTGCACAAAGTTTATATTAAGTTTATACTACCCTTCCATCTGGTGGTCTGTATCAAGCAGATTGAGGCAAATCTCTAAAATTTGTACTTTACAGTTGTTCTCTGCCGCTACTCCAATACATTCATACTCAGATGAATATGTATATGAAATTTTTCAGTCGGTCCACGACAGCACTCTAAATTTGTTCGTAGGTCGAGATCAGCGCAGCACGGCACGCTGCATTGGGGGTCGTCAACACCTATCTTGGCACCAATTTTGGTGGCTCTAGCTAAAAACCTGTAGAAGATATAGGCATTTTTTGATTCAAACTGCGGGGGGGCTGAGGGTGAAATGGGTAGGCGTGGCTCAAAAATTTTTGATCCAGTTTTTTGGGGGCTGTAAGTAGCTATCTTCTCTATGAATTTGGTAGTTCTAGCTGTAAGGGCGTGCCAATTAGCTGGATTAATCGATATTGAGTTATTGAATTTATCGATTTGCCGGTTGCCCAATCTTAACATTTTATCTTACACGGCCATAGATAAAAACGTTTGCAAAGTTTCAAGTCTCTAGCTTGACACACAGACGGACAGACACCATGACGGACATTGCACAAACCCAATATACTCTTTACCTTCGGTATCGAGTATAATGAGTATAGAAACAAAAACCAATCGTTGCAGGCGGACGCACCCGACTGCGGTATACTCGATACCAGTAGTAAAACAGATTAAAAGAGAGCTGATTGCAATGGTGTGTGGATACGGCAGGGGTGTACGCTGCCTCAAAGATTGTATTGTGCAGATGGCAAAAAGCTATCTTCCTTCCAAATTTGGTGACTCTAGCTCAAAGTTTGTTAAAGGTAGGGGCTGGGGGCGTGGCATCAAAATTTTTGTTGAAGATCTATGTATCATGTCAATAGCTATCCTCATACCGAATTTTGTGACTCTAGCTCAAAGTTAGTAGAATATGGTGGAAAGGGGGCTGGGGGCTGGTATGGGGGCCTAACACCAAAGTTTTGCTGCAGATCTATTTATTATGTCGATTGCTATCCTCCAACCAAATTAGGTGACTTTAGCTCAAAGTTAGTAGAATATGGTGGAAGGAGAGCTGGGGGTGGTATGGGTGGGGGGCGCCATCCAAATTTTTTTGGGTTTCTTCATCACCAATCTTGGCACCATATTTGGCGGCTCTAGCTCAAAAGCTGTGGAAAATGTAGGCGTTTTTGATTTCAAAATGCAGGGGGCTGGGAAACGGGCGTGGCTCCAAAACTTTGATGCAGTTTTTTAAGGATCGTTAACAGCTATCTTCATACCAAATTTGGTGTTTCTAGCTTTAACGCTTTGGAAAATACACGCATTCCCGTTTTTAGTGAAGCTTTGGGGCGGTTGAGGGCAGCTAGGGCAGTATAAATTTTTATGAATTTGGATGGGGATCGTCAACACCTATCTTGGCACCAATTTTGATGGCTCTAGCTCAAAACCTGTGGAAGATATGGGCATTTTGAGTGTTATACTGCGGAGGGCTGGGGGCGGAATGGGTGGGCGTGGCTCCGAAATTTTTGATGCAGTTTTTTGGGGATTGTTAGTAGCTATTTTCTCCCCAGCTAGCTGTAAGGAATCTCGAAATAGCTGGATCTATTGATTTTGCGTTATCGAGTTTATCGATTTGCCAGCCCCCTAGCTATCGTAGAACTCCAATCTTGACACTTTAATTTACTATGCCATAGATAAAGAGATTTGCAAAATTTGAAGTCTCTAACTTGATGGGTGTGGAAAAAAGTTGCGAACATACGGACGGACAGACACCATGACGGACATTGCACAAACCCAATATACTCTTTACCTTCGGTATCGAGTATAAAAATATGTAGGAGTGATGCGACTCGAAAAAAAATGAATGGAATAAAAGAGATGTAGCAGAAATAATTGAATTAAATACAAATTAGAAAGCAAACAGGAGTATGTATGTTAATCCAATTCCATTAAGCAATGATATAATCTCAAAGTGATGAAAAACAGCCATAGGGAAAGAACCAACTGCAATCAAAGAAGAAATTTAATATGGCAGTTCTTTATTTCCACTAGTTTTGTAAACTATACAACTTGCCAAGCATAGCCAAGCAGATTGGTTTTTAAACTCATTAAAACGAAAATATATGACGCTCATTTAGTGTGAAGGTGAAAGACACATGTGTTTCATGTAGCGAAATTCATCTGAATTCGATTAATCAACTCAATATATTACTGTTTATAGTTTCAATAGAAAGCGTTTATAAGAATCTATTCTTGTAGTGAGAATTAAAAACTTTGGAAGCTTATTAGGCGAAATTTTATCGTGTGGGTCGATATTACACGCATAATAGCAAATCAGTTTTAAAACGAGACAACGACCGGTAAACAAAAATATTAGAGTGTTGTTGATTATATACTTAAAAAGTGCATCGAAGAAAAGCTAAAAAGTCACCGTGTTAGTCTATCAAAAAAAAAAAAAAAAACCATTTCAATTAGGTATGTCAAATTACTTTAGAAATAAAAAATAAAAGGATATAAACAAACAAGGCAACCATCATCGGAAGGCAGAATATTGTATACACTTATAAAGCCTTCATGATAGTACTTAGAATAAATCCCTAGGGCCAATCTTGCATCGGAATGTTGGGTAAATTATATAGTTCACGGATCGGATCTCAGTGGTTTTGAAAAATGAATAAGCTGCAAGCGAAAAAGCAAAAGCCAACAACAAAAAACTAGATTCTGAACAAAGTTTAATCTCGATAGCTAAAAATTGACCAACAGACCTAGGCAGCCTACGAAAGGCAGCTGATCAAAATATTGATCAATAATAAACATAATATCTGGGGTCAAGGTTGCTTCTATTTATGCGGTATAGAAAAAGACTACGTTTTGGTTCTAAAATTGGCTTGCACTTATATTAAAAGCCAATGTATAAAATAAGAAGCGAAAAAAATAAAATTAAAATTAAATAAATAATTAAAACAAAATCAATTAACAATACCTAAATGACCCTTTACACTATTTTGAAGTCTTACCAAGGCACAAGAGGTCCAAAAAAATTGATGCCCTAAAAAATAGTTAAGCCTGAATTTAGTGAAGCTAAAATCTAGGAAGTACCCTTAATAATTTCCTCAATAAAAATAACGTTATCTCGCTCTTTCAATGTCTGAGCTATAAACCACAAAAATTATAAAAGATTAAAGCCAACCAAATACCGCTTTAACAAGCAAAATAAGAATGTTCTGTGTTATCTTAACAAATATATAACTATTCTTCCGTACTCTCACGAATTATGTAGCTTAAAAATAAAACGTTTCTTTGAATTTAATTTTATTTTGCTCTTGAGATGAAATAATGATGTAGGCTAAAACAAAAACAAAAGAAAAATAAATTAAGTGTATCTATAAATTAAAGCACAATGTCTAAATGCATTGGTTGAAGCCAGAATCCGAGCATGAAGATTTATTGGATTATCAAAATTTCTAAGAACTATGAAGTCAAAACGGTCTTAGAACCAGGATTCCTAGTCTACTGTTAATTACTGTAAACGACTTTTTGCGTTTTTTTTAAATTTTCAAATTTGTAGGTAAAATGGGCTTCAGGCAAGTAGTGAAATCATAAAGAACATACTCTTACAAGAATTCTTCTACACACATGATGAGCTCTACAATACTACCATATAAAGCAAGATAAATCCTACCATACAGTTTCTTAAAATCAACCAAAACCTAAACCAAACCTTATTCTCCGGTCCCTTACCCCCAAATCTACTCTAGGAAAAATAGTCCTAATCCTTAAATAAGCACAAAAGATCAAGAGGAAGCTAACGATTTATATTAAGGAAAAAGAAACCTTTGCAAATACCAACTTGCAATCAACGTGTGTTTAAACCAACCCGGTGTAAATTGACCTGTATAATGATCAACACATAATACAATTTTAAATATTTAGTACTTAACCGCCCATTAGAGGAAATATTTAGTACTTAACCGCCCATTGATATTTACCACATCACAACCTTATTTTGATTTCCAAACCTAGGAATAATGCAAAGTTAATGAAGAATAAAACATTAAAGAACGGCTTCATGTATATATGAATCCTAAAGCGAAAGTTAGTTTTGAGAACAAGAGCAAATACGTTTGTATGATAAATAGAAATAATAGTTAGAAGAAAAAATAAGCCTCAATATCAGGATAACTAGAATAACGTGGTGCTGTTCTTAAATTTAATAAAGTATCATTTAATGTTAAGATACTTTTCATTGTTAAAGACTCATAAATAAAAACTCAAGAAAGTTTAATACATTGAGAAATCACTGAACCAACCTTCTGTGGAAAAGGTATGTAGGTTGACAATTAAAATATTCAAATCCGAAATATTTCCCTGTTAAGTTATAGGTGGAATTTAATAGAAAATAATACAATCTACCTCGTTATAATCGTAAAACCTAGTCAAGTAAGCTAAATACATAACATGAAAGATTTAAAAGTCGAAAGAATACTTATTTGAAGAAAACAATTAAACATAGCACAATTTAAGATGAGGTATCAGACAACATCAAAAGGATACCTTAAATAAGAATTTTTGAAGTCACTTAATGAGTACAAAACACATTCTTAATACCTTTTTATCGTAAATAACACACTGGAAAACAGAATAGTAAAACAATAATCCAGCAGCTTAAAACATTGTAATACATTAAGCATACATATTTGAGAAGTTGATTTGATAAATGAGTTTGACGAAACAAATATATATATGTATATGTACAAATATATACATGAACATTGGAGGAAATCTTAAAGTGTGCAAATGTGTCAAGTATAATCTTATCAAGTATTGTCTAATACTGAAATGAAATAGTTAAAAAAAAGATAATTAATTCAGCCTAAAAGAGTAATTTACAAGTTTAAAGAATAATCAAAGTTAATTATTAATGAGATAGAATTGAATCAAATATACATGTATTAAAATACAATCTCAACAAACGATGAAGTATGAATATAAATATCTAAATTACTTTATTTAATACCAGTTAAACGAACGTCAACCATTTTAACGAGTGAAAAGCTTTCTAAGATATACCTATACTGAGTATTTGAACTAAAGCTTATAAGATTGATTTGATGAAGCTATTAATAAAACCTTATCGAAACCATAGAGTGTGACCTGTATGCTCTACCGGTTATAAGTATGCGGCTTTACTCTTAATGTTGGGTTTATGTCTTTGCGTTATATTTCAACAGAACAAGCTATATAATAAAAAACTAATGAGTGTTAGAGCCCACGAGCGATGTGTTAACACCTGTTTGTACCTGTTTGATTGCTTTATATTATAAAATGAAGAAAAGAATCTTTTATTGAATTTAGTTATTTTTGCAATAAATAAGATTCTTGGATATGAACGACAGCTTGCCTGCATTACGTATTCTATGACCTTTTGATACCTGTCCTACCCTACAAAACACATGCACTAGCAACTGATTGGCACCTAGCCAACCAAGTACATTGAACTAAAACTAGGCTTCTGCAAGCACTTATCCACAAAACTATTTTTCTGCCTCCATTAGGGCCGGTTTCTCCATGTACAGTTAAAGTTTCAATTAGTTAATCTCGGCATAACTTTAATGCTCGTGTTAAACCAGTTTGGTTTTCTCAATGCAAAATTAACCTAATTCGTTCAGATACTATCGCTCTGATGGTGCTGCCAACTAATTACGAGGAAATCACCTGTTTGGTGTGGTATATTTTTTGTTTTGTGACCGCCAAATTCGAAACAAATGCTTAAAACATTAACTTTATTGAGCGCGGCTAAAATATATAAGCGCCAACGTAAGAAAAACGTTTCGGTTGCTGAGAAGCATGCAGGTTATGTTCTTGTGAAGTCAAACCAAAATATTTTGTATAATAATAAAACATATGCAATGCAAGTGACGGCTTGAATCAGGTAATTGCCTAACGATGGTTTTAGCGATATTTATATCGGCCCTTTAACGAACGATAAATGTTAGCCGGCACTCAGGCATCGGTTAAGTTTATCGCACGCTAAGCCCTAAACGAACATTGAGAAACTCAATTTCGACTAAACTTGGGATAGTTACGCTAACCGGACATTGAGAAACCGGCCCTTATTGCGCTTGAGTAAGAAAACAAGATTTTGTCTTCCAAGGCTGTCAAATATCAATTTCGCTATTGCTATCATACATACTCTTCCCAATTTTTACCCTATGACAATTTCTAACAATCCTTGCCATACAGATTTGCAAAGATGTTCACAAACTACGAAAGTATATTCAGTAGTGCATTGGTACATATGTAAATGAAAGCGCACGTTTGCCGCTGACACAGAAAAAGAAAAAATATCAAAAATAACAAAAACCCTCGATAAGCAGGCACAGCAAGAAATATATGTATGTTTCAAACGCACTTGCATACAATATGTACCAACAACATTTTACCGTTCTTGCTGTCCGCTGACCCGCCGCCTCTCCTTTAATCGACGGGCCGCTGAACGCAAAGAGAAACTGAACAAAACAACAACGTGCTGGCTTGTCGTAGCTGAGACGCACAAATTGCACAAAGAAAAAATATCCCTTGAACCAACTTTCAATGATCGTTTATGAAAACTTTATTATATGATTTAAATATATATATATATATATATATTGTTTGTGCTAGAATATAAACAATAAACAATGCTAGAATATGAACGAACATGTAGAACTGAAATTATATCTAAGAACCTCAAGTTTTTCTATCCAATTGCACAAAGCTCATATTAAGTTGATACTACCCTTCCAACTTAGACTGTATCAAGCAGATTGAGGCAAAACTCTAAAATTTGTACTTTACAGTTATTCTCTGCCGCTACACCAATACATTCATACTCAGATGAATATGTATATGAAATTTTTCAGTCGGTCCACGACAGCCCTCTTAATTTGTTCGTAGGTCGAGATCAGCGCAGCACGGCACGCTTCATTTGTTTGCATATATTCAACTGGCAGAAATAGATACCCGTGCCTATTGATGTTAACACATCAAAAACCGAATACATACAAAATCGCTCTCTCGCGTACACAAAATGTAACGGTATCTCTCTCAATAGTGAAACGATCGGCTTTACGCATTTAGTGTCGCGAATCCCGATGTTCGTGTATGGCATTTTATCAATTTAGTTTGTGCAGAAATTTGACATTGGAAGCATGGAGAATTTTTTAATTTAAAAGACTCAGCCGGAGTGCGATGAACGGCTGCTCAAGTGGTGCCAGAAGCTTAATTTGGAAAAAATCAATAGTTACTTACACTGTAAGCTAAATTTATATATTTTGTTGTAAAGTAGTTATTTAGCCGGGGTACAGATCTCAGTCTGTCCGCGATTCACGTCACAAGATACGCTTTCTTTTGTTAAAGGCGCGACCTTTTCACAATTCTTATACTTCTGTCTTTCCCTGTTCTTATTTCTCATTATCTTCTCGCACCGCTTCTTTACTTTTCCGCGATCGCGTCCACTCAGTGGCGTGCTCTCATTCCAACTGCCTCGCCGGTCTCGCACTTGAGGTCAGTGCGCTTCTTTGTCTGCCCTTGCTTGCGACAATTGGGTCGCGTGTCGCGAGCGTGCCCTTGCCCTTTCGTCGCATTGCTTCGCATCGCGGCTATTTTGTCGCGCAGCGTTCAAATGTATTGGTTACCTAATGTTTATTATCCCCGTTTCAAACTTGTTCTATGTAATTAATTTATCTTCGTCGTATGTGACTTATATGCAAAAAACTAGTTTTTATCATGTGTAAGTAATAAGTTGAACTAATTCTGTTCATTTCGTTTGCTTCTCTTCTTAACTTATATTCTTTGTCTTATGTCTAGTAATTGTTTATATGCTTACATGTAAAGAACTGATAATGTACGTTTTAATTAATTTTTATATCTTCGTGATAATATGATTCATGTGAAAGTAATGTAAATAATTCATAATAGGTGCTAGTATATGCTGTAAATAATTTCATGTGTGGGAGCCTCGCGTCGGGCCTACCTCACATTGTTTGTAAATTTACATAACTATGTATATGCATAAATAGGTTACATACATATATGTTTATATTAATGAGCGTACAAATATGCAAGTGGACTATATCTCTATAGAGTTTATTTAACGTGGCATGTTCCAGTATAGGATTAAAACCACGGTGCCCGCATATCCGAGGATATAGCACAGTGAGTCTGGATTAAGCGCCAACTAACGCCCCTTCGATATTTTTATTTCAGGTACCAATTTAAAGTTACTTATTTTTGGTAAGCAAGCTTCCACCTTGGTGAGGAGCGCCGTTTTATCTAAAGCGACGTCCGATATTTGGGCATCGGCACCCGGTTGGAACATACGCAACTCCACGCCGAGGATATACTCTACCCGCTTTGGGTTTAACCACAACCACCACGATACTCCCCGAGGGGCCGCAACCATTAACCAGGACGGAACAAGTTCCGCCGGCTTCTGATTACCCGTGGTACCGAATTTTTTAGCCTCCAGTCAGGTCTCGTACCTTATCGATAAGATACTTCCAATTTAAACTCCAAAAAAGTTTATGGTTTGGTGGACCATTTACTCCTGTAGTCGGCTCTTACGACAAGCGGTAGTATACTGTGATTGATATTCTTTGACCCGTCAATCACACGGGCTGAAACCTTCGTTCTATCTTATCCTTTTGCATTCTTTCCCCATATCCTCAAAGCCTTCACACTCCTTTCACACTCCTTTCACTCTCCTTTCGACATCGTTTGCATCGGTGCACTTTTAGTCGCCTCGTACGACAAGTTGTAGCTTACTGTGGTAGAATTCCTTCCCAATAACCACACGGGAACAACCTTGGGACACCAGGTACTGCATTTCGCTTAATCTCGCTTGGCAGACGATCATTTGCTACTTTCCTTCCCTTGATCACCGTTTACCTTCGTTCTATCTTATCCTTTGGCATTCTTTCCCCATCCTCAAAGCCTTCACTCTCCTTTCACTCTCCTTTCACACTCCTTTCACTCTCCTTTCGACATCGTTTGCATCGGTGCACTTTTATTCGCCTCGTACGACAAGTTGTAGCTTACTGTGGTAGAATTCCTTCCCACTAACCACACGGGAACAACCTTGGGACACCAGGTACTGCATTTCGCTTAATCTCGCTTGGCAGACGATCATTTGCTACTTTCCTTCCCTTGATCACCGTTGACAACGTTTGTAGACCAATATTTCACGTCACATCTACCCATTGTGACGATCATAAGGCTACCAGCATACTCCTCTCCAGCGCGCATTTAGTCGCCTCTTACGACAAGCAGTTAGCACACTGTGGGGGTATTCTACTCCCGCCCGCCGCGCGGGGTACAAATATGCAGTATATATATACGCTTATGTACATACATATATATGTTTTTAACAGACATATGTACATAGCTGACGCTGGCACAAAATTAACTGAACGCCAAAATAAATATCGCAGTGTTATTAAATAGTTATTATTAAAATATACAAAATATAAATACTGATATATGAATAAACACAATAATTTAGTGCGTTCAGCTTATTTTGTGCCGGCGTCCGCTATGTACATATGTATGTACATATATGTGTATAGAAAATAGTTAGCGAGAACACTCCGTTAAGTTGTTAGCGGCCGGCTGCCTGTCGCGACGTTTTTGTGTGTATGTACATATCTATGTACGTCTGCACTTTCGTTTGCATATTTCTTACAATTCTTGACATGTATAGCTATGTACAAACACAACCAACTTAACGCTGGTCACATGCATCTGTTGTATGCGACAACAAGGCTTTAGGCGCAAAATTTTTAATTTTATTTATTTCTCTACACGCAACATCTATGTTTATATACACATTGAACATCTATGCATATGTACTTTCAATATTTATGTATTTGAATTTGTAGCTGCGCAAATTTCGTATGAGACTTTGCCATATATTGGATTACAAATAGAATTTCGCGATAAACTCTTCATGTGGAAGAAACAACAAGCAAGATTTTATATTATAAAACATTTTATTATTCTTTTTCAATATTTGACGATTGACTGATGACAACACCATTACTGAATGTTCTGACATTGAAAATTGTTTGAGTCAACTGGCAACTGACTGAATTCACTGGCAAGCGACTGCTAAAAAAAGTGAGAACAACTTCAAGTTGTATCACTAAGCAGAAAATAATATAGAGCATTTATTCAGTACGGCGAAGTTTATCATTCAGTACCAGTGAGATCAGATCCAGGCAGACAAAAGAGCGAAAAGAGCGCTTTGCAGAACTCTCTCGCCTCAAATTTTTGCAGACAAAGTGTGCAGCGCAGAAACTGCAAGTCATTCCTTGCCTGCTTTGCTTGCGGACGTTGAGCAACAGCAGACTCGAGCCGCTGGATCCAATCGTTGTGCATATGTATGCGTTCATATGTGAGCGAGCTCGCAGCCAGTGTGAGCTGTTTGTAGATAGAGAGGGCGCGCGGGGGGTAGGCAACCAACGGGGAAAATGCATTAGTATATGAATACATGTGAGTTTGGTTTGGTTGGGCTACCTGCTTTGTGCTTTGCCTAGATTTTTTATATTTTTCCCTATGCCTTGCATTTGCATGTGTGTGTTCATGTATGTATATCCAGCTCGTTTGTATGAGTGGTTATTGTTATGGCATTAACTGACCTGTCGAACTTTAAGGTTAGGTTAGGTTAGTTAAGAGCGGTAGTGAGCAGTTTGAGACAAGCCCCCCACTCACGTAGGCCATGTATTGGCCCATTGTGATGCCGCGTCTTGGACATAGTCCACAGACACCGTCTACCCAGACGTAGAGTGTGTTACACCGTTTACGAGGGCGTTGTCCCAGCCCGAGGCTCGAACAAAGGACAGGATATTTTTTGGTTTAGTAACCGCCAGTTGAGAGAGGTCCGATAAGAAGAAAGAACCAAGGTATCGATTTTTGTGCTTGCAGAGAGCTGGACAGTCGCAGAAGAGGTGGGAGACCGCTTCCTCCTCCTCCTCGTCTCGGCAGCTTCTGCAGAAATCATTGAAGTGGGCTAGAAGTCTCGCTGCGTGAGTCCCCACTAACCAGTGCCCCGTTATGTCCCTGATTACGGCAGGATCGCCTAGTCTGTTTAAGTGAACAAGGCCTGAGGACCACTTTTTACAGCGCGCTGGCCAGGTTTGCCTGGTAATCCTACCCGTGGCAGCGGTAAGTTGCCATCTCTTGTTTGCTTCAAGTTCGAAGTGCGATCGGACTCTTAGCTTGCAGCTGGCCTTGGGGATACCCATGCTCTCCTTGTCTGTGAGAAGAGGCATGGTAGTACCATGCCTTGCCAGCTTGTCTGCTTTGTCGTTGCATTCGATGCCTTTATGTCCGGGGTGAGGTGTATAAGAGGTGTATCTCGAACTGCTCAGCCATCTCCTTCAGAGATTTGCGGCAGTTTGTGACAGATATGGAGTTAGATGATATCGCCTTGATAGATTTGATAGCCGCCTGGCTATCAGAAAAAATGCTGATTCTGGCTGCAGAACAATTTATTTCGGAGATGCAGGAGAGTGCTTCGTGTATTGTAGCGATTTCAGCTTGAAACACACTGCAATGGTCAGGGAGGCTGAAAGATTTGTTAATGGATAGCTCATCGCAAAAGACGCCGCCCTCCACCCGGTCGTCTAATTTTGAGCCAAAAGTCTACATTTTTATTGAGTTCATCGGCCCTGGCGTGCCTGAGCACCAATCGTCCCTGGAAGGGATTAGTATATGGAATGGTGCTTTGGGGAATTCCTGAGGACGACAATAGTCCATGTTTTTGGGAAAAAGTGGGTTTCCCACAGGAACTTTAGAATGTCCGTAAGTTGTTTTGGACCACTGCTTTGTAACCCTCATGCGTAGCGCAGAGAGAGTTGCTAATATCTTTCCAATATGGTCTACTGGCAGAAGATTAAGTATATTTTTAAGAGATTTAGTTGGGGTCGTACTGAGGGCTCCTGTTGTGGTCAGTCCAGCGGCAAGCTGTACCTTGCCAAGCTTGTGGACTGTTTTCTTCTTTGATAGAGACGGCCACCATACCGACACTCCGTATAGTAGGATAGGCCTGATGATGGCTGTGTACAGCCAGAGGGTGGTATGAGTTGCCATTCTCCAATTTAATCCATGAGTATAGTGCGTCTGAAACCTTCTTAACCCGATTCTCCGTGTCGAGATTCCAGTCTAGTTTACTGTCAAGAGTGAGCCCTAAGTATTTGGCTGATTTACTGAAGGCAGGTTCTACCCCATTCATGGATGGGGGGGGATCTTATATCTCCTGGTAAAGAAGACTTAGTCAGTTTTGGCTGGATTCAGCCTTAGTCCCATTGATGTGGCCCATAAAAAGAGTGGGTGAAGTGCAGTGGTCATGCATTCGCACAAGGATTGGGGATACTTGCCCGAGAAGGCTATGGCAACGTCATCTGCGTAAGCGATCAATCGACAGCCCCCGCCCTCTATAGAGCGCATCAGGCTGTTTACCGCCACATTCCAAAGTAGAGGGGAGAGAACACCTCCTTGCGGGGTGCCTCTATATTTACAGATCTGGATATGGTTGAGGACCCCAGAGTGGCCCTGACTATCCTGCTCTTGAGCAGTTGATCAATCAGTCCCAGAATGCGGTGTCCAACCCCCAGCCCTGATAATGCCTC
The DNA here is from genome assembly GCA_035044585.1 of Scaptomyza polygonia. Taxonomy (NCBI): domain Eukaryota; kingdom Metazoa; phylum Arthropoda; class Insecta; order Diptera; family Drosophilidae; genus Scaptomyza; species Scaptomyza polygonia. Next base: position 70,812 of record JAWNNU010000093.1, read on the forward strand.
GGTAATTGCCCACGGTATGACGTTATTGGAAGCGCCCTCAATGTCTAGAAAGGCTATAAGGCAATACTCCTTGTGGTGGAGTGCTGCTTCTATTGTGGAGACAACAGCATGCAGTGCTGTCTCGGTAGATTTACCTTTTTGGTAGGCATGTGCTTGGGAGAAGTTTTCGGTCTTGATCGTATCTCTAATATATAAGCCCAGCACCCTTTCTAGTGTCTTGAGTAGGAAGGATGTTAGGCTTATGGGTCGGAAATCCTTGGGGGTCGTGTGTGAGGCTTTTCCCGAATTGGGAATGAAGACAACTTTAGATTCGAGCCATGGCTTGGGGATCGTTCCTGTTGTCAGGGTGTCTGAGAAAATTTTCTGAAGCCAGTTTATGGCGATGTCCCCTGCATACTGCAGTTGGGCTGGGATAATTTCGTCCGGCCCAGGGGACTTGAAGGGTGAGAAGCTACGAACAGCCCACGAGATGATATCTCTGGAGAATAAGTCGGTGGAAACGTGTTCCTGAAATTCTCTTTGGATAAGGGGTAGTGGTACTTCAACTGAGCATCCGGAAAAGTGGGTTGTCATCAAAAGTTCTAGTGACTCTAGACTGGTCGTTGTCCATGAGTCATCAGGTTTTTTGAGGTAGCCTATGGTTGCTTGAGTACTTGAGAGAACCTTCCTGAGCCTTGCTGCTTCTGCAGTGCTCTCTGTTTTGGAGCAAAAGTTTTGCCATGAGGAGCGTTTAGCTTGTCTAAGATTCTTTTTGAAAGTGGATAGGCTGGCTTTGTAGAGACTCCATGATTGGTCGTCTCCCTTCGACTTAGCTCTGTTAAAGTGCTTTCGCGAAGTTTTACGAAGCTCGCCTAATTGCGAGGACCACCATGGTGGTTTTGTTTTGCCTCTTGGTTTGCTCTGGGGGCATGTCATGTTTAGGGCGGACTTGCATGCCTCCGTGAGCTTGCTTGTGAGTAACTCTGTGTTCTCGGTAGAGGGGGATCCCACTGGGGGATGCTCTGGGATTAGCCTTTCGAGGCATTCTTTGAATCTGGTCCAGTTTGTACGTTTAACGTTTCTGCACCATTTGGGTCTGGGTATGTCAAGACAGAACTCTATGTCGATATACCTATGGTCGGAGAAAGAGTGCTCTACGAGTACCCTCCATTTTGTCAGTTGTTGATAGAGGGAGGTTGTGGCTAGCGTCATGTCTAAGACCTCTTTCCTATTCTTTATAATAAAGGTCGGGTCGTTACCTATATTACAAATGTTTAAGTTTGTTGTTAAGATATAATTGAAGAGTAACTCACCCCGTTCATTTATATCCGAGCTGCCCCACTGATGGTGGTGACCGTTGGCGTCGCAGCATATTATCAGCTTGGTATGCGTCAATTCGCAGTCAGCAATTAACGCCCGTAGTCGTTGGTTTGGTAGGGGCCCCTGGTGGTCGTGGGCCATGTAGGTGGAGCTAAGTCTGACCTGTCCAGACTTTAGCTCAAGGCATACAGCCGTGTTGTCACCATCGCTGAAATCAGGAAGCAGAAAAATGTCTAGATGTTTTCTTGCTAGAATGCAGGTGCGGACTTTACCTTCGTTGTGGGCTACAAGCAGCTTGTAGTCCTGAGTCCCCAGTCCAGAAACCTTGCCACCATACGCCCAAGGTTCCTGGATGAGGACAATGTCTGCTCCACATTGGCTTATGCGGAGCAGAAGAGCGGCTGCAGCCGCTTTACAGTGGTGGAGGTTGATTTGGAGGAGTGTCAAAGACATCTTCCGTTCTCAACTCCACCACTGTGAGATCAGCCTCGTCATCCGTATCCTCTTCGAGGCTGATCATTTGGGCCGCGTCGGCGAGTTCGGATACCTCCTCCGCCTGGCCGTCACTTGTCTTGGCTGCCGGCGCTTCGCTTATGATTTTACCATTGGCGGTGGTATAATCAGCGACAGCAACCGGCAGGGGCTGCTCCGGGAGGGCGGCAGTGTCTTGTGCCACCTCCGGTGCGTCCTCCAACCCTGACGGCTTGCTGGCTGCATCCGAGCGATAGACTTTTATCGCGATAGGCTTGAAGCCATAGTGAGCCGCCCCATTTGTTGCGACAAGAGTCTCAGCCGACTCATCATTTATCACGATAATAATTTGTCGGCTGTTGCCTTCAGGCGCCTCGACTTTGGCAATCCTCCAATCCTGAGTAACCAAGTCTGGGTTACTCAACTGAAGGAGCTTGAGGATTCGCTCGGGCTCCTGTGGCTTAACAGAAACCCAAGCTCTCGCTCTGGGCCGACTTGGCACGTCCTTCCAGTCGACTGCCTCGAGCTTCGCCCCGGGTATATGCTGTAAATAATGGCATGTGTGGGAGGCTCGCGTCGGGCCTAAATCACACCCCCCCCCCCCCCCTTTTTTCGTGACAGTGACCCTGCCATCCGGGTGTTTGGACCACTTCTCCTACCGTCACCCTAAGTCGGTCCCGTGATGTCCGTCTTCTCCGGGGGCGCAGCTCCCGTATAATCTCCTCGACCGCCTGTTGGGTCACGATGCTTTTGTCCGGGTGGCATGTCCAATTCTCCGGGACTTCGGGTGGTGCTCCTTCATTCTCATCGGGACCTGCCGTGGCGAGGTTCTCCTCCGGCGGCGGGGTTGGGGTTTCTTGACGTCTCTCGACTGCGGGGCTACCTGACGGTTTGTCGTCGTCGTCCTCTGCTGCCTCCGACCATTGTCGGCGTGAGTTGAGTTTTATTTAATTTATATAAATTTATTTAAATTTTGTTTAATTTATTTAAATTTTGTTTATTTAAATTTTATTTCAGTTTTATTTAATTTATTTAAATTTTATTTAATTTATTTAAATGGTATGTAATTCCACTCTCGTCTCACTAAACCGCAATCAGCTACCACCTATAATCGTAAAACCTAGTCAAGTAAGCTAAATACATAACATGAAAGATTTAAAAGTCGAAAGAATACTTATTTGAAGAAAACAATTAAACATAGCACAATTTAAGATGAGGTATCAGACAACATCAAAAGGATACCTTAAATAAGAATTTTTGAAGTCCCTTAATGAGTACAAAACACATTCTTAATACCTTTTTATCGTAAATAACACACTGGAAAACAGAATAGTAAAACAATAATCCAGCAGCTTAAAACATTGTAATACATTAAGCATACATATTTGAGAAGTTGATTTGATAAATGAGTTTGACGAAACAAATATATATATGTATATTTACAAATATATACATGAACATTGGAGGAAATCTTAAAGTGTGCAAATGGACATTATGTGTCAAGTATAATCTTATCAAGTATTGTCTAATACTGAAATGAAATAGTTAAACAAAAGATAATTAATTCAGCCTAAAAGAGTACTTTACAAGTTTAAAGAATAATCAAAGTAAATTATTAATGAGATAGAATAGAATCAAATATACATGTATTAAAATACAATCTCAACAAACGATGAAGTACCAGTTTAACGAACGTCAACCATGTTAACGAGTGAAAAGCTTTCTAAGATATACCTATACTGAGTATTTGAACTAAAGCTTATAAGATTGATTTGATGAAGCTATTAATAAAGCCTTATCGAAACCATAGAGTGTGACCTGTATTCTCTACCGGTTATAAGTATGCGGCTTTGCTCTTAATGTTGGGTTTATGTCTTTGCGTTATATTTCAACAGAACAAGCTATATAATAAAAAACTAATGAGTGTTAGAACCCACGAGCGATGTGTTAACACCTGTCTGTACCTGTTTGATTGCTTTATATTAAAAAATGAAGAAAAGAATTGTTTATTGAACTTAGTTATTTTTGCAATAAATAAGATTCTTGGATATGAACGACAGCTTGCCTGCATTACGTATTCTATGACCTTTTGATACCTGTCATACCCCACAAAACACATGCACTAGCAACTGATTGGCACCTAGCCAACCAAGTATCTTGAGCTAAAACTAGGCTTCCACAAACACTTGTCCACAAAACTATAATTGCGCTTGAGTAAGAAAACAAGATTTTGTTTTGCTATCATACATACTATTCCCAATTTTTACCCTATGACACTTTCTAACAATCCTTGCCATACAGTTTTGCAAAGATGTTCACAAACTACGAAAGTATATTCAGTAGTGCATTGGTACATATGTAAATGAAAGCGCACGTTTGCCGCTGACACAGAAAAAGAAAAAATATCAAAAATAATAAAAACCCTCGATAAGCAGGCACAGCAAGAAATATATGTATGTTTCAAACGCACTTGCATACAATATGTACCAATAACATTTTACCGTTCTTGCTGTCCGCTGACCCGCCGCCTCTCCTTTAATCGACGGGCCGCTGAACGCAAAGAGAAACTGAACAAAACAACAACGTGCTGGCTTGTCGTAGCTGAGACGCACAAATTGCACAAAGAAAAAAATTGACAGCCTGTGTCAGATCACACGGGCGCATAGGTTAGCCGTAGAATACGTCTGTCCTTGTGCAACAAAAATTATGAAGCGGTAGCCTAATAACAACAACCACATAGATGTTTTATTTTATTTTTAATTGTGTTTGTTGTCATTTGCCTAATTTTTTCCTTTTTACTGCAATACTGGTTAGCATCTCTGATATAAATTTAACAAACATTGACTTGAAATAGAAATATATATTTACATAATTTATTACATCAAAATTTGTGCATAATTAAATCTAAAATTGTATTTTTGTTTTATGTTTGAAATGTGACTTTTGATATGACAGGTTTGTGAAAGGAAAAGTATGATATGTAATTCATTAATGATACACTTAAATTTCTAGCAAATACTAAATCTATATTGGTTAGAGCTAAGGTGGTTGCTGCATTTTTAATATACTTTAATTTGAATTTTTCATCCATAAATTCTGCAAATGAACAATCATTTGTCATTTCTGAATTAAAATCACCTACGATGAGCATGTCCACCTCGGTGTCAACTGTGAAATTCTTGTCTATTAGTCAAAGCAGAAAAAATATTCTCTTTGTTACGCATCGAAGCTACGTTTCTTTTTACAGGCGGCATTGTTCAATATTCATTTAAATTAAATTAAATTAATTTAATTCACAGTAACTGTTCACAAGATGCGACAATCAGGGCTGCCACCGTAAAGACGAATTATCGATAGTTTAACTCACGATAGTTTATATGATATTTTTGCACGGGCATATTTATTGTTTTGGTGCAAAAGCATAATTAAATGTGCAACACAAACAATAAAACATGATTTCGAAAACTTGCACTCAAATTTCAGAATTGGGGTAAATATATTTTATTGTGTTATAATTGTTTGGGGCTGACGCTTAAGCTGAGCTTGTTCACCCCTGGCACGGAAGAATTTATGTATGAAAATTTAATTATGCCCGAATATCTTAATGAAATTTCCACATTTAGAAGCTATCAGTCATTACCGCATGTATATCAAACGAAAGGAAATCAAGTCTTCTTTGTATTAAAACAAGTTTAAATCGATTCTCTGGCGGAATTTTTGAGCAATGTGCAATTGAAAAAAAAGTAGTGATTTTTGCACTGATTTTTTGCCTTGAAAAGTTATATATTTGGCAAAATTATTAGAAATTTTAATGTGGGAATGTTTGTTTACCTCATCTCAACTTAAATTCGAAAAACTCAGATTAATTGATTGATTATTGAGATTGCTAGAGCAATTTAAAGTCTTCAAAATGAAGCAAAATTTTGCATGTTTTTGGTCTAATTTTTTTAATAGAAAATGTAATCACTTCATATATATATATATATATAGCTTAAAATAAAGGTTGAAGCCTTGGCTTTAAAATGAAATTAATTTGAGGAAAATCTATTCATTAGTTCATGAGCAATGAGCGATTTTGTGAAGCAACCATATTACAACAACAACTTTTTTGGATAGCACACTCATACCGAAACGTAAGACGTATTCTACGTCAAAAATGCCCCTGAACCAACATTCAACGATTGTCAATGAAATCTTTAACATATGATTTTAATATATATAATTGGATTGTTCGTTATTAAGTTGTGTAAAAAAAATATAAAAACACAGTATTATTTCTTTTACACTAATAAACTTTTTATTCAATTTTAAAATGTTGACGAATGTTAAACGTCTTGCTTATTCTATGATTCAATTCCAACTCCTCTTGTGAAGTTCTTGCTGCGCAGAGCAAGCCTCGGTTGAGAGCTTTTCTTATGATTAAAGCTTCTAAGCTTTTATAAAAAGTGCCAATTCGGCGATCTCACGCTTGTGGCGTGATTTTAGGAATATGTTTATGTTGATCTTTTTAAGCTTTTACCAAAAAGTGGCAATTCGGCGATCTCACGCTTGTGGCGTGATTTTAGAAATATGTTTATGTTATCGTGCCAATTCGGCGATCTCACGCTAGTGGCGTGATTATTAGGATTTGTTTACAATAAGTTTTGGGATGCTTTATGGTTTGGCTATGAGTTGGGGTTCATGCTATGTGTAACATATTTGAGATATGAATATGTGTGCATATTGGATATCTTACTCGCCCACACTTAAAAAATTTGCGTTACGTTAGACTGCACCTATCTTGGGATACAATGCGGGTTGATCTTGTTCAACTATTGGTAATTCTATTAGATCTTTACTTATTTCTGGTTCTTTAGGTTTTATATACTTAACAATAAGTGTTCTGGGTAAGCTTTTGAACTTATAAATTAAGTACAATAATATGCTTAATATGGTAATGGTTAATGATGTCAATGTTATTATTTGAAATGTATTATAATATTTTGTATGTTCCAAAATTAATTCCTTAGTTTGAATATATGATAATGGTTCGAGTTTTGTTACATTATTGCTGACATAAATGTTTTGTGTAAAATCTAGTCTTGAGTTTGATATTGATATTTCGTTAATTTGTAATTCACAATTATAAATTTTTATAATATTGTTTCCTTTTATCTTAATTTCATTATTCATACAATTTTGATTAACAATAGATTCTGGCAAATTCCATGTTAAGATTATGTTTGGTTCAATATAATTTGTTTGAAAGTTTTTAATTGTTTTGGTGTATTTACATTCGGTTTTGATTTGTTTTACAACGCCTATTATGCAATTATTCATTATTTGTTTCTTAGTAATTGTGCCATATACTTTATTATTATTTATAAAATATTTTTCTTGAATATTTTCTGTAACAATGGCTGGCAAAACTCCTCAGCTGAACCCTCCACGAGGGTGCCGGCTGGGCAATGGGCATCGTGCTGCCTCGGAACAGGCGAGGGGTACTTGGTGCTATTTGCCTTGCGGAGAGACAGGGCGGTGTCCGGCCAAAGCGTACCACTCAAACCACTCAAAGGCTTCGGCACTGCGAGGGCATGGGGGGCAAGCCTAGGCAACAGGCATCGATGCCCCGCTAAGGTGAACTCTATTCCACTCAAAGGCCTAGGCACTGCGAGGGTAAGAGGTAAGCCAAGGCAAGGGCATCGCTGCCAGGCGGAGGAGAGCTCCTAACCACTCAAAGGCTTCGGCACTGCGAGGGCGAAGGGCCGACCAATGCTACAGATGCCGTCCTGCCCCAAAACAAACAAAGGTACTGTGAATCTACTCGCTTGTGCAGAGGAAGTTCGATGCCTAGCTAAGGTGAGCTCTTTACCACTCAAAAGCTTCGGCATTGCGAGGGTGAGGAGCAAACTATGGCTCGAGGTCCTTGGCAGTAAGGATAAAATGCTACGGGTAGACTCCCCAAAAAAAAAAATCACATGGAGATGACGGACGGTCAAGCACGGGTTGGGATGTCAACCCAAACGTCGGTGGAAAAGGGTGCTACCACCGGCGGGCACGGGGGGGAGAAATCCTCTCTGCGTGTCGCCAGCAACCCACCCTCCGTACTGGTTGGAGCAGGCCAGGACGGTTGTAAAGATACTGCCACATCAACACACAAACCCAAGATGTGGCGTGATACCGCAGTCCAAGGAGACTCGGATTGCGAATCGCATTTAGGGTCAAATACGTCTGAGGTTGAGGACACATGTCTTTCTGACCCGACGAGTTCCAGTACCCCTAGTAGGGTCGGGCTCAAAAGGTCAAAGGAAGGCATGAGAGCCAAAGCCCAATACAAGGCCGCCCTTAAGATCAGGGCTCGGCTCACAGAATGCAAGCGAGATCTCACAACTGATGAGATCCGCCAGCAGGAGTGGGCCGACCAAAAGATCAAAGAGGGTAGGTCTCACTTTGAAAAGAGGAAAAACATGGCGCCGAGGGACGCCGGTTTTGCCAATAAGGTGGAGGAGAGTTTGGCCGTCAAACGCGAGCGATCCGCTGAAACCGCAAAAGCAGAGGTGCCAGCTAGCAAGCGGCCCTGCAAAAAGCCAATGACGCGGGCAAAGCCGACGACCAGCGATGTAGCGAGGCGGCATTTAGTCGTCGCGCTCATCGACCGGAGCGACCCTAACGGCAAAATGAAGCCCGAACAGTGGAAGAAGGTGGAGGAGCTACTGTTCGATGCGCTTCTGAGGCGTATGGGCGAATCGGACTCGCTTCCCATCTCATTTGATGGAGCGGGCTGGCTCTCCGGCGTCAAAGTTTTGAGCTGCAAGGATGACCACACCTTGAAGTGGGTCACCAGCGTCGTGGCTGCTCTGGACGCTCCGTGGGTGGGTGCCAAGCTGGAGGTAGTGGACAGAACATGTATTCCGTCCGTGCCGAAGGCAAAAGTACTCTTCCCGCGGGTCGTACCGGTGGACCAGGCGCTACAGCTACTCAAGTGGCAAAACCCGGACGTGCCAACTGCTGATTGGAAGGTGATCCATGTTGCGAAGCCCGATAGCAAGGGTCAGCAAATGGTGATCCAGATAAACAAGGAGGCCGACGATTTGCTTTACGGAAGATTTGGGAAGATGGCGTGGGGCGTGGGTAGTGTCTACCTGCGACTCAAGAAGCGCCACCCCGACGACAATAACACCAACACGTTGGAGGCGGGTGAAGTGGAGAGCGACCTGGCAGAGGTCACCCATGCCACCAAAAGCCTAGAACTGGAAGACGACGAGGATGCGGACTTAACTGTGGTGGAAGTCCGATCCGTGGAGGGTGCCACAGCCAACAATGGAGCTGAGGATCATCCAAGTCAACCTGCATAAAAGCAAGTTGGCTTCGGCGGAGCTTCTGCTAACCATGGAGACAGAGCACGCCGACGTCGCCTTAGTCCAGGAGCCTTGGATAGCGTCAGGGAACAAGGTTTCTGGACTAAAACATCCAAACTTCAACCTACTCTACCCGACAACAGTGAGTAGAGCAAGGACCGTGATCCTAGTGAGGAAAGGTATCTATGCTTACTTATTGTCTAATTACAGCACTGACGACCTGACAGTGGTAGCGCTAGAAGGTGGCAGAGATGAGCCAATACTGATGGCATCGTGCTACATGGCGCACGACACCGACGCACCTCCTCAAGAGCTCACCCGAATGGTGATGGAGGCCGAGACAAAAAAGCAGGCCCTCATCATCGGAGCAGACGCCAACGCACGTCATACGGTATGGGGAAGCGGGGACACCAACGACAGAGGTGAGTCACTGCTTGATTTCATATTACAAACTAATCTTAAGATAGCAAACGAGGGGGAAGAACCAACATATGTTGGCCCCACCTCCTCCAACGTCTTAGATATTACCCTAGCGTCGGTAACGAATACTGTGGTACAAGATTGGAGAGTCCTTAGTAGACATTCCTTCTCAGACCACAAGTACATTCAATTCCGTGTAAACTTTGAACGAATAGTGAAGAAGAAGGTGTATAGAAACCCGCGAAACACCGACTGGGAGCAGTTCGGTATAGAGGTTGAAAGAAACCTACCACGACCACCCAAGATAGCCACACTAGATAAATTAGAGAAGTCCCTGGAGACACTTAATAAAAATTTGGTGGCGGCCTATCATAAAACATGCACACCGACCCAAGAGAAGAAGAGACACAGGCCCCCATGGTGGACTCCAGAACTCAAAGGACAACGGAAAGACGTACTAGAACTCTTCAAACTCGCAAAACAAGCGGAAGAAGAGCTAGTATGGATAGAATACAGAATAAGGCTTCGTGACTTTAAGAAAAAAGTGCGAGTAGCTAAAAGAAACGCATGGCAAAACTTTTGTTCAGGCATTGAGAAGACAGCTGACACCGCAAGGTTAAGGAAGCTGCTAGCTCGCCAACAGACAGTTCAAAGCCAATTAAAAACCGAAGATGGCAGATGGACGGAAAGCAGTGAAGATGCGGCAAATGTGCTCTTGGAGGCACATTTCCCTAACTGCACACAAGTCAACACAAACACACAAACGATACCTTCAACCACAAGGGTGGAAATTCCTGAAGATATCACATCTACGCGACGGATAATGTGGGCTATAGACTCCTTTGAGAGCTACAAATCACCGGGTCCGGACGGGATATTCCCGGCCATGCTGCAGAAGGTCAAACACGTGATCTCTCCATGGCTGAGAGAAATATTCAGAGGATGCCTCAGTTATGGCTATGTGCCGGTGGCCTGGAGGACGGCACGGGTAATTTTCCTGCCTAAAGCGGGAAAATGTAGCCACGTGCTGCCTAAAGACTACAGACCCATAAGCCTGACGTCGTTCCTTCTAAAAACGCTAGAAAAACTGATAGATCTCCACATCAGAGAGAACACGGAGATGACTCTAGAACAGAACCAACACGCATACACGAAGGGCAAGTCAGTGGAGACAGCGCTACATTCCCTGGTAGCAACCATAGAGAAAGCACTACACCAAAAAGAATACGCCCTAGGCGCATTTCAGGCGCATTTAACAATGTGTCAACGGAAGCAATAATGCACAGCCTAAGAGCTGTGACCCCAACAGAAGCAGTGAACTCCTGGGTACAGAACCTACTGCGCAGCAGGAGAATACTAGCGGAATGGGGAACCACTACCACAGTCAGGGAAGCAAAATGCGGCACACCCCAAGGAGGAGTGCTCTCACCCCTACTGTGGAACTTGGTAGTCAACGACCTACTTAGAAAATTCAAACGGAAAGCCCCGAAGATAACCGCCTATGCAGACGACATAAGCATAATTATCACGGGCAGGTGTCCATCGACAATAAGCTCAGTCAAGAGATACTAGCATGGGCCACGGAAGCCGGTCTAAGTATCAACGCGGACAAGACGGACCTCATTCTCTTCACGAAGAGATACAAGGTACCTCGCTGGACTCCACCGAAAATAAACGATAAAACGCTGATACCAAAGGAAAGTATCAAATACCTAGGGATAGTAATGGACAGCAAGCTGAGTTGGAAGCTCAATGTGGAGGAAAGGGTGAAGAAGGCCACCAATGCACTCTATATATCGCAAAAGATGTTGGGTAGCACTTGGGGACTATCACCTAGACTGACACACTGGATTCTAATCTCGATCGTGCGTCCTATACTGCTCTATATGATACTGGTATGGTGGAAAGCCACAGAGAAGTCCACATACCTGAAACGAATGGAAAAAACCCAGCGACATGCACTTACATGCATCACAGGGGCGCTGAGGACTACACCAACTAAAGCATTACAGACCATACTGAATGTCAACCCAGTGGACATACAGGCACGCTTAGTAGCAAAAAAGACTGCACAACGTCTTTGCACGATAGGCAACATGGCGATACACAACTACGGGCATAGCACAATTGGACGGGCGAACATAGTCGAAACGGACTATATGACCCCAAGAAACAATTTTAACTTCACGCCCACGCTCCTTGGAAAAGATGACTGGCGCTCAGGAGCAGAGCAGTCAGCCATTAACATATACACAGACGGCTCAAAAATGAGGGACGGGGTTGGAGCAGCAGTGTACTGCGCCGAACCACCCATGAGCCTGACTTACAAACTCCCTGACCACTGCAGCATATTCCAAGCTGAGATATTCGCAATAAGGAAAGCAGCAGAAGCAGTCCTACAAACAAATACAACACAGGAACAAGTAAACATATTCGTGGACAGTCAGGCGGCAATTAAAGCCCTGCAGTCCTACCACATAAGCTCTCGAAATGTCCTGGCGAGCAGAGAAACACTAGATGCACTCAGCACCTCCAAAAAAGTGCGCATCTATTGGATTCCTAGCCATCAGGGCTTCGAAGGCAACGAGATAGCAGACACTCTAGCCAAGCAAGGTGCAATGGGACTCAACAGTGAAACTGCGGAAGTCCCAATCTCTCTGCGAACGCTACACTCCTACATGGAAAATAAAGCACGGGAGTTAGCAGATCTAAGGTGGACAAACACCTCTGACTGCAAGATCTCTAAAATAATGTGCAAAACATACAACCACAAACTAGCGCAATATATGCTTAAGCTACAAAGACATGACTGCCGGAGGCTAGTGGGTCTACTGACAGGCCACTGCCTAGTCGCAGTACATGCGAAAAGGCTAGGCATAACTAACAATGACGAATGCAGGAAATGCAAAGATCCAGGTGTCAAGGAAACGTTGGAGCACCTCCTTTGCAGCTGCCCCGCACTGGCAGCACAACGACTACGCCACTTCCGAATTCCATTTCTGGCTTCGCTCGAAGAAGCCAGCAAGCAGGAACCCAGAAGGCTTCTTGCGTTTGCACGAAGTACACACACTCCGTAGGACCTCACACCGAGAAAGTCCCAACCATCTCCGACCACCGGCCCCACTAAGGACCCTTTAGCGGTCTATGTGTGACACTCCCCTGGGAGGGTCAGTCGGTCTAACCTAACCTAACCTTCTGTAACAATATTATCGTTCTCATCTGGGTAGGGTATTATTTCGAAAATAGGTGTTTTGCTAATTTCTTGTGGAATATGTGATATTATATAAATTTCTTTTGTATCAGTTTTAAACCAAGTTGATGTTTTAATGTTAAGAATTTTCTCTGGTGTAACATGCAATAAGTAATCGTGCTTTAGTAATTTGGGGTTGAATATGCCTAATCTAGTTAGTTGCATTCCCATCTCTATGTCTTCTATGTATTCGGTAATTTGTTCTAAATTAAAAATTAGTAAATCAAATTTCTTATTTTTTCTTCTTTTGTTTTAAATGTGTTCATAGTTTCAATTGCTTTTTTAATTGTTTCGATTATTTGGTTTAGTTCATTAACTTGAACGCTGTTTCCGGCTAAGTTATTTATCTTCTGTTCTAGTTCGTCTCTGTCATCTGTATCTAATGTTCCGAATAAGTATTTGTAAGTTTTACCCACTAAATTTATTAGTCCTTTTTTTTCTCTTTTAATGATCGTTATCCCGTTCATTTCCCTGTTTAGTTTTTCAATAAGGTAATTTATTTTAGAGTAATTTGCGTAATCCTTTGCTTGTATTAATAGGTTATTGTAGACTTTTTCTATTTTTGTTAAATTTACAGTTAGATAGTGGTATTCAAAATTTGTTGGAATGTCCAGTGTTCCTGTTTTAAATATTAGGTAACCGTTGTTTGCCTTTATGGGATTTATTTCGATACTTTGTCCGTTAATTGTCACCGTTAGCAGTGTTATTATTATCAGAATTCCTTTCATTAGCTGGTTCTCTGTAATTAATGTATTTACTCATATTATTTTTTTTTTCTTCTTAAATTTTGATTTGTAATGGGTGACTTTTCTACCTCTATTAGTTTTTTCAAAATGTTTCTCGTCTAGTTGTCTTAACTGACCTGTCTTATTGAATGGATTGGTTATTTTTGATTTAACTAATGGTGAAGATCTGTACCTTGTATCTATTTCAAATTTTTCATTTGATTCATTTAATTTTTTAATTTGTTTCTTTTTTTCTTCTTGTGTGTCATACCTTGGTGTCCCTGCGTACATAAATATATCTGCGGGTGTTCTGTTTGTTGTATTATGCTTAGTTTTGTGATTATAAGTGTATAGTATAATTTCAAATCTTGTTTGTTTGTTTTCTATGTTAGAGTCACTGCTTATAATTCGTAATTTTTCGTTAATTGTTTTATGAAATCTCTCTATATCTGCTATACCATTTTTACTTGTTGTTATATTGATTTTTACATTTTCAGTTCTTAACCATTGTTGTAGTGCAGCACATATGAATGCTTTAATTTCTGCTGGTTTTCCCATTAAATCAAAAACTTTTACTATGGCTCTTTTTGTTTCTAACCAGCCTCGGCTGTTAACTTCAATTAATGTTGCAAATTTTGAATAAATGTCTATACATGATAGAAATTGTTTATGGTCAACTAAATAAAAATCCATTACATATTTTTCCCTAATGTAGTTTGTTTCTGGGGTTAATTCATATACCAATTTGGTGCTTCTGTGCTCTGTTTTTGCCATGTTGCAAATGTGACATTCATTTATTATGTTTTGTATAAGATTCTGGTAATCTGGATAATAAAATTTTTCTTTGAACCACTGTATTGTTTTTTCTATCCCTGGGTGTAATAATTCGTTATGTGTTTTTAGTATCTGTTCTTTGAATTCTGCGTACGTTTGTAAGTCTGTTAATTTTAATGAGCTTTTCATTACCTTAATTTTACTTTCTGGGCTTATTATTTCTACATATGCGTTTTGAAAAATCGGAGTCGTTGTGGAAGTAAATAACGCTATGTTTTGAACATAAATATTCTTTTATTATTTCTTTAGCTTTAGTATTAGTCATTTCGGTATAAGTTATCTTTATGTTTTTCTTATGAAAATAATTAGTAACTTGTGTTTTATTGTCGTTTCGTTTGATGAGTTCGATTTGTCTGTTGTAATAGTTTAATGGTCTTTCAGTTATTTGAATGTAACTTTGGTTATCTTCTTGGGCACTATGAATGGTAGCACATGTTGCTTGGCTTATTTTTTCTCCCAATAGATTTTCGTTTATTTGCACACGTGATAGTGCGTCTGCGACATGGTTTTCTTTACCCGGTAAGTATTTAATTGTATAATCAAATTCATTTAATTTTATCTTCCACCGTTGGAGTTTTATGTTCGGTTCTTTTATATTGTTTAACCATACTAATGGTTTGTGATCGCTTAATAATTCGAATTTTCTGCCATATAGATAGCTTCTATAAGTTTTTGTTGCCCAAACTACTGCTAATAGTTCTTTCTCTATAGCTGAATAATTTATTTCATGTTTGTTTAGCGTTCTGCTGGCAAAACAAATAGGCTTGTGATTTTGTGTCAATACCGCTCCTAGAGCTACATTACTTGCATCTGTTGTGAGACAAAATGGTTTGTCATAATCTGGATGAGTAAGAATTGGATCAGAGGTTATCAGTATTTTTAATTTCTCGAATGCTGAGATATACGATGTATCCTTTATGTTTACTTTTGCTCCTTTCTTTAACATAAGTGTCATGGGTTTGACGATGTTTGCGAAGTTTGGAATGAATTTTCTATAAAATCCACACAAACCTAAAAATTTTCTTATCTCTTTAGGAGTCTTTGGAATAGGATATTTCATTACTGCCTCAATTTTATTTGGATTAGGTTTTAATCCTTCTGTTGTCACTATGTGTCCTAGAAATTCTGTTTCCTTTTTTAGAAATTCACACTTGTCTAATTGCAATTTTAAATTGGCTTCCCTTAGTTTGGCAAATACCTTATTTAGTGACAAAATGTGTTCTTCCAATGAAGTGGAGTACACTATTATGTCATCTAAGTAGACTAAACAATCTTTGTAGATTAAATCTTCCAATAAATTGTTCATGCAGCGCTGAAACGTTGCTGGTGCGTTTTTTAGACCAAACGGCATACGTGTATATTCGTAATGGCCATGTTTAGCGGAAAATGCTGCCTTAGGTATTGATTTCGGATCCATCTGGATCTGGTGATAGCCTTTTGCTAAATAAAGAGTTGTGAAATATTGGCATCGGCCAAGTTTATCTAAAACTTCATCCATTATTGGAATAGGAAATTTGTCATCAACAGTGATTTCGTTTAGAAATCTGTAGTCTATTACTACTCTATATTTTTGTTTTCCTGATGCATCCAACTTCTTTGGGATAACTAATACAGGCGAACTATATGGAGACTGAGATTTTCTTATTATCCCTTGCTCTAACATTTCTTTTACTTGTCTGTCTATTTCGTCGTGTTGAATTTGGGAATATTTGTAGGGTCTCTTGTAAATTGAGTCCTCATGTTTTGTAATTATCGAATGTTTAACAGTACTAGTGAAAGTCAAATTGTCACCTTCATGATATTGTATGTCTCGATATTTGTGAAGAATTTTTGACACACACCTTTTTTCTTCATCGTTAAGATGATCTAAGCGGAATTCGTTGGACTCTTTTAATTCTTCGTTTATCACGAAATTGAATTCTAAGTCTTCCGACGAAGGTGGGTCTAGACACTCTGGTGCTTTTTCTTCTTCTACATTTATATTGGGGTCGTACTTAAATAGAAATGTATATTCTCCTAAAGTTACTGCTCCTTCTTCGTAATTTATTTTTGCCTTACAAGCTTCTAAATAATTTCTGCCTAACAATAAATCATATCGATTTGAAAATTCATGTATAAAGAACTGCTGTTTGGATGGACATAATTTACATGCGCCTTTTGTTATGCTCGATGTTAATTTGATGTTACCGTTAATGGTATGAACGTTAAGTTCAGTGTTTTTAATTGGAAATTTTAGGTAATTTTTATTCATTAAATTTATTGTTGACCCAGTGTCTATTACACACTTAAGCGGGTTATCATTCATAATAACAATTATGAATGGGTTGTTTCTTCCTGTTCCGAGGCAAGTGCTTGAAAATTTTCGGATGTGTCCATTTTTGAAACACACCGCTGTTACTTTCTCTTTGCCGCTTTTGAGGCTGGTTATTATAAGGGTATGCTTGTGCATTAGGGTTTCTATTATGCGAATAATTCATGGGATTCTGTTGTCTGCCTTGTTGCAACTTTTGCTGAAATTCAACATATGTCTGCCCATTTGATTGTTGATTCTTATGTTGGTTAGTTGTGTTGTAAGATGTTTGGTAGTTATGATTATGTTGTGCTTGGTTAGTGGGGCTATATGTTGAACTTTGGTTAAAATTTTCTTGATACTTTTTACCAGAATTGGTTTTATTTGAATTATTGTATTTATTATCTTTGGGTTTTTCAACCACACTATTTTCGAGTAAACCCTCCTTTTGAGCTGCTACTTTTAGCAAATGGCTAGTGGTAATATCATACCTAGCTAGAATCATGAAAATTCTATCTGGAATATTTCTTTTAATTACGTCTCTAACTGTGTTATTCATGGCATTTGTATACACAATTATATTACTTTGATTATTATCTAGTGTTAGTTTATTGCTTATAACATAAGATTTGTGCTCTAGTTCTTCTATGAACTTACGGAGGTTTCCTTGATAGCTGGTGTTGTACAGTTGTCGTAATAATTCTTCCACTGGCGTCTGGGTGGTGTATTCCTCGATGAGTGCTCGTTTTAATTCTCCCCAATTGTTGGCATGTGATAGCTGCGAAATCCTTTGGGCTTCTCCGATGACTTGCAGTTCGATCGCACCGTATATTATGTGTTGTTGCCTTTGGTTTGTAGTAGGGTATAATTGTAGTAAGAATTCTGTTCGCCTGATAAAGGCGCTTAGCTCCTGTTGGTTTCCCGAGAACTGAGGCACTTGTCTGATTTGTGATAATGCCTGGTTTAGCTCTGTATCACTTAAAACGACTGCCATGTTGATATGATTATTTATTTTATTCTATTTTTTTTTTTTTTTATTTGTTGTTCTTGGTTTTTCTTAAATTATTTTAAACACCATTAACCGTGTTTTTGATTTTTGCACTTGTTTTTCACTAATCAATTAAACACCATTAAATGTGTTAGTTGCACGAAAGTTCTTTGGCGGATTAGTTTTTGTTAAGTATTGCAAGTTTTTGTTGTTGCACTTTTTTTTTTTTTTTTTACTAATCCTACCGGCTGCGCCAATTTGGATTGTTCGTTATTAAGTTGTGTAAAAAAAATATAAAAACACAGTTTTATTTCTTTTACACTAATAAACTCTTTATTCAATTTTAAAATGTTGACGAATGTTAAACGTCTTGCTTATTCTATGATTCAATTCCAACTCCTCTTGTGAAGTTCTTGCTGCGCAGAGCAAGCCTCGGTTGAGAGCTTTTCTTATGATTAAAGCTTCTAAGCTTTATTAAAAAGTGCCAATTCGGCGATCTCACGCTTGTGGCGTGATTTTAGAAACATGTTTATGTTGATCGTTTTAAGCTTTTACCAAAAAGTGGCAATTCGGCGATCTCACGCTTGTGGCGTGATTTTAGAAATATGTTTATGTTATCGTGCCAATTCGGCGATCTCACGCTAGTGGCGTGATTATTAGGATTTGTTTACAATAAGTTTTGGGATACTTTATGGTTTGGCTATGAGTTGGGGTTCATGCTATGTGTAACATATTTGAGATATGAATATGTGTGCATATTGGATATCTTACTATATATATATTGTTTATGCTAGAATATATATAAAAAACAATGCTAGAATATGAACGAACATTTAGAATTGAAATTATATCTAAGAATCTCAAGTTTTTCTATTCAATTGCACAAAGTTCATATTAAGTTTATACTACCCTTCCATATTGGTCTGTATCAAGCAGATTGAGGCAAAACTCTAAAATTTGTACTTTACAGCTGTTCTCTGCCGCTACACCAATACATTCATACTCAGATGAATATGTATATGAAATTTTTCAGTCGGTCCACGACAGCACTCTAAATTTGTTCGTAGGTCGAGATCAGCGCAGCACGGCACGCTGCATTGGGGGTCGTCAACACCTATCTTGGCACCAATTTTGGTGGCTCTAGCTAAAAACCTGTAGAAGATATAGGCATTTTTTGGTTCAAACTGCGGGGGGGCTGAGGGTGAAATGGGTAGGCGTGGCTCAAAAATTTTTGATATATTTTTTTCGGGCAGTAAGTAGCTATCTTCGCCCTGAATTTGGTAGTTCTAGCTGTAAGGGCGTGCCAATTAGCTGGATTAATCGATATTGAGTTATTGAATTTATCGATTTGCCGGCTGCCTAGTTGTCGTAGAACCCCAATCTTAACATTTTATCTTACACGGCCATAGATAAAAACATTTGCAAAGTTTCAAGTCTCTAGCTTGACACACAGACGGACAGACACCATGACGGACATTGCACAAACCCAATATACTCTTTACCTTCGGTATCGAGTATAATGAGTGTAGAAACAAAAACCAAACGTTGCAGGCGGACGCACCCGACTGCGGTATACTCGATACCAGTAGTAAAACAGATTAAAAGAGAGCTGATTGCAATGGTGTGTGGATACGGCAGGGGTGTACGCTGCCTCAAAGATTGTATTGTGCAGATGGCAAAAAGCTATCTTCCTTCCAAATTTGGTGACTCTAGCTCAAAGTTTGTTAAAGGTAGGGGCTGGGGGTGTGGCATCGAAATTTTTGCTGAAGGTCTATGTATCATGTCAATAGCTATCCTCATACCGAATTTTGTGACTCTAGCTCAATGTTAGTAGAATATGGTGGAAAGGGGGCTGGGGGCTGGTATGGGGGCCTAACACCAAAGTTTTGCTGCAGATCTATTTATTATGTCGATTGCTATCCTCCAACCAAATTAGGTGACTTTAACTCAAAGTTAGTAGAATATGGTGGAAGGAGAGCTGGGGGTGGTATGGGTGGGGGGCGCCATCCAAATTTTTTGGGTTTCTTCATCACCAATCTTGGCACCAAATTTGGCGGCTCTAGCTCAAAAGCTGTGGAAAATGTAGGCGTTTTTGATTTCAAAATGCAGGGGGCTGGGAAACGGGCGTGGCTCCAAAACTTTTATGCAGTTTTTTGGGGATCGTTAACAGCTATCTCCCTACCAAATTTGGTGTTTCTAGCTTTAACGCTTTGGAAAATACACGCATTTCCGTTTTTAGTGAAGCATTGGGGTGGTTTGGGGCAGCTTGGGCAGTATGGATTGGCGTGGCATCCAAAGTTTTTATGCAGTTTTTTGGGGGCTATAATCACCTATCTTGGCACAACATTTGGTGGCTCTAGTTCAAAAACTATAAAAGATATAAGCATTTCTGTTCTTAAACTGCGAGGGCTGAGGCGGAATGGGTAAATGGGGCTCCAAAACTTTGATGCAGTTTTTGGGAGTCGTTCCCAGTTATCTACCTACCAAATTTTGTGACTCTAGCTCAAACACTATGGAAGATACACGCACTACCGTTTTTAGCGAAGCTTTCGGGCGGTTGAGGGCAGCTAGGGCAGTATAGATGGGCGTGGCATACGAAATGAATTTGGTTGGGGATCGTAAACACCTATCGTGGCACCAATTTTGATGGCTCTAGCGCAAAACCTGTGGAAGATATGGGCATTTTGAGTGTTATACTGCGGGGGGCTGGGGGCGGAATGGGTGGGCGTGGCTCCGACTTTTTTGATGCAGTTTTTTGGGGATTGTTAGTAGCTATTTTCTCCCCAGCTAGCTGTAAGGAATCTCGAAATAGCTGGATCTATTGATTTTGCGTAATCGAGTTAATCGATTTGCCAGCCCCCTAGCTATCGTAGAACTCCAATCTTGACACTTTAATTTACTATGCCATAGATAAAGAGATTTGCAAAATTTGA
Source organism: Scaptomyza polygonia (assembly GCA_035044585.1). NCBI lineage: Eukaryota > Metazoa > Arthropoda > Insecta > Diptera > Drosophilidae > Scaptomyza > Scaptomyza polygonia. Next base: position 91,359 of record JAWNNU010000093.1, read on the forward strand.
AGTCTCTAACTTGATGGGTGTGGAAAAAAGTTGCGAACATACGGACGGACAGACACCATGACGGACATTGCACAAACCCAATATACTCTTTACCTTCGGTATCGAGTATAAAAATATGTAGGAGTGATGCGACTCGAAAAAAAATGAATGGAATAAAAGAGATGTAGCAGAAATAATTGAATTAAATACAAATTAGAAAGCAAACAGGAGTATGTATGTTAATCCAATTCCATTAAGCAATGATATAATCTCAAAGTGATGAAAAACAGCCATAGGGAAAGAACCAACTGAAATCAAAGAAGAAATTTAATATGGCAGTTTTTTATTTCCACTAGTTTTGTAAACTATACAACTTGCCAAGCATAGCCAAGCAAATTGGTATTTAAACTCTTTCAAACGAAAATATATGACGCTCATTTAGTGTGAAGGTGAAAGACACATGTGTTTCATGTAGCGAAATTCATCTGAATTCGATTAATCAACTCAATATATTACTGTTTATAGTTTCAATAGAAAGCGTTTATAAGAATCTATTCTTGTAGTGAGAACTAAAAACTTTGGAAGCTTATTAGGCGAAATTTTATCGTGTGGGTCGATATATAAGGATATAAACAAACAAGGCAACCATCATCGGAAGGCAGAATATTGTATACACTCATAAAGCCTTCATGATAGTACTTAGAATAAATCCCTTGGGCCAATCTTGCATCGGAATGTTGGGTAAATTATATAGTTCACGGATCGGATCTCAGTGGTTTTGAAAAATGAATAAGCTGCAAGCGAAAAAGCAAAAACCAACAACAAAAAACTAGGTTCTGAACAAAGTTTAATCTCGATAGCTAAAAATTGACCAACAGACCTAGGCAGCCTACGAAAGGCAGCTGATCAAAATATTGATCAATAATAAACATAATATCTGGGGTCAAGGATGCTTCTATTTATGCGGTATAGAAAAAGACTACGTTTTGGTTCTAAAATTGGCTTGCACTTATATTAAAAGCCAATGTATAAAGATAAGAAGCGAAAAAAAATAAAATTAAAATTAAATAAATAATTAAAACAAAATCAATTAACAATACCCAAATGACCCTTTAGACTATTTTGAAGTCTTACCAAGGCACAAGAGGTCCAAAAAAATTGATGCCCTAAAAAATAGTTAAGCCTGAATTTAGTGAAGCTAAAATCTAGGAAGTACCCTTTATAATTTCCTCCATAAAAATAACGTTATCTCGCTCTTTCAATGTCTGAGCTATAAGCCACAAAAATTATAAAAGATTAAGGCCTACCAAATACCGCTTTAACAAGCAAAATAAGAATGTTCTGTGTTATCTTAACAAGTATATAACTATTCTTCCGTACTCTCACGAATTATGTAGCTTAAAAATAAAACGTTTCTTTGAATTTAATTTTATTTTGCTCTTGAGATGAAATAATGATGTTGGCTAAAACAAAAACAAAAGAAAAATAAATTAAGTGTATCTATAAATTAAAGCAAAATGTCTAAATGCATTGGTTGAAGCCAGAATCCGAGCATGAAGACCTTCTACACACATGATGAGCTCTACAATACAACCATATAAAGCAAGATAAATCCTACCATACAGTTTCTTAAAATCAACCAAAACCTAAACCAAACCTTATTCTCCGGTCCCTTCTCCCAAAATCTACTCTAGGAAAAATAGTCCTAATCTTTGAATAAGCACAAAAGATCAAGAGGAAGTTAACGATTTATATTAAGGAAATAGAAACCTTTGCAAATACCAACTTGCAATCAACGTGTGTTTAAACCAATCCGGTGTAAATTGACCTATATAATGATCAACACATAATACAATTTTAAATATTTAGTACTTAACCGCCCATTAGAGGAAATATTTAGTACTTAACCGCCCATTGATATTTACCACATCACAACCTTATTTTGATTTCCAAACCTAGGAATAATGCAAAGTTAATGAAGAATAAAATATTAAAGAACGGCTTCATGTATATATGAATCCTAAAGCGAAAATTAGTTTTGAGAACAAGAGCAAATACGTTTGTATGATAAATAGAAATAATAGTTAGAAGAAAAAATAAGCCTTAATATCAGGATAACTAGAATAACGTGGTGCTGTTCTTAAATTAAATAAAGTATCATTTAATGTTAAGATACTTTTCATTGTTAAAGACTCATAAATAAAAACTGAAGAAAGTTTAATACACTTCTTTATTAAATACGAGAATGAGTGTGAGAACAAATAATATAATCATAGCCGACCATCAATTAACGGAAATTAATTACGAAATATTCTTAGTTTTAGTAATGAGTTGGAAAATACCGAAATCGAGTCTAATCATTAAAAAGTGTAATGTTTAACATAAAAGTAGTTGAATGAAACATTGAGAAATCACTGAACCAACCTTCTGTGGAAAAGGTATGTAGGTTGACAATTAAAATATTCAAATCCGAAATATTTCCCTGTTAAGTTATAGGTGGAATTTAATAGACAATAATACAATCTACCTCGTTATAATCGTAAAACCTAGTCAAGTAAGCTAAATACATAACATGAAAGATTTAAAAGTCGAAAGAATACTTATTTGAAGAAAACAATTAAACATAGCACAATTTAAGATGAGGTATCAGACAACATCAAAAGGATACCTTAAATAAGAATTTTTGAAGTCACTTAATGAGTACAAAACACATATAACACACTGGAAAACAGAATAGTAAAACAATAATCCAGCAGCTTAAAACATTGTAATACATTAAGCGTACATATTTGAGAAGTTGATTTGATAAATGAGTTTGACGAAACAAATATATATATGTATATATACAAATATATACATGAACATTGGAGGAAATCTTAAAGTGTGCAAATGGACATTATGTGTCAAGTATAATCTTATCAAGTATTGTCTAATACTGAAATGAAATAGTTAAAAAAAAGATAATTAATTCAGCCTAAAAGAGTACTTTACAAGTTTAAAGAATAATCAAAGTAAATTATTAATGAGATAGAATTGAATCAAATATACATGTATTAAAATACAATCTCAACAAACGATGAAGTATGAATATAAATTTCTAAATTACTTTATTTAATACCAGTTAAACGAACGTCAACCATTTTAACGAGTGAAAAGCTTTCTTAGATATACCTATACTGAGTATTTGAACTAAAGAATAAAGCCTTATCGAAACCATAGAGTGTGACCTTATGCTCTACCGGTTATAAGTATGCGGCTTTAATCTTAATGTTGGGTTTATGTATTTGCGTTATATTTCAACAGAACAAGCTATATAATAAAAAACTAATGAGTGTTAGAACTCACGAGCGATGTGTTAACACCTGTTTGTACCTGTTTGATTGCTTTATACTAGCAAAATGAAGAAAAGAATTGTTTATTGAATTTAGTTATTTTTGCAATTAATAAGATTCTTGGATATGAACGATAGCTTGCCTGCATTACGTATTCTATGACCTTTTGATACCTGTCCTACCCCACAAAACACATGCACTAGCAACTGATTGGCACCTAGCCAACCAAGTACATTGAGCTAAAACTAGGCTTCTGCAAGCACTTATCCACAAAACTATTTTTCTGCCCCCATTATTGCGCTTGAGTAAGAAAACAAGATTTTGTCTTCCAAGGCTGTCAAATATCAATTTCGCTATTGCTATCATTCATACTCTTCCCAATTTTTACCCTATGACACTTTCTAACAATCCTTGCCATACAGATTTGCCAAGATGTTCACAAACTACGAAAGTATATTCAGTAGTGCATTGGTACATATGTAAATGAAAGCGCACGTTTGCCGCTGACACAGAAAAAGGAAAAATATCAAAAATAACAAAAACCTCGATAAGCAGGAACAGCACGAAATATATGTATGTTTCAAACGCACTTGCATACAATATGTACCAACAACATTTTACCGTTCTTGCTGTCCGCTGACCCGCCGCCTCTCCTTTAATTGATGGGCCGCTGAACGCAAAGGGAAACTGAACAAAACAACAACGTGCTGGCTTGTCGTAGCTGAGACGTAGACACAAATTGCACAAAGAAAAAATATCCCTTGAACCAACTTTCAATGATTGTCAATGAAAACTTTATTATATGATTTTAATATATATATATATATATATATATATATATATTGTTTATGCTAGAATATAAACAATAAACAATGCTAGAATATAAACGAACATGTAGAATTGAAATTATATCTAAGAACCTCAAGTTTTTCTATCCAATTGCACAAAGTTCATATTAAGTTTATACTACCCTTCCAACTTCGACTGTATCAAGCAGATTGAGGCAAAACTCTAAAATTTGTACGTTACAGTTATTCTCTGCCGCTACACCAATACATTCGTACTTAGATGAATATGTATATATAATTTTTCAGTCGGTCCACGACAGCCCTCTTAATTCATTTGTTTGCATATATTCAACTGGCAGAAATACATACCCGTGCCTATTGATGTTAACACATCAAAAACCGAATACATACAAAATCGCTCTCTCGCGTACACAAAATGTAACGGTATCTCTCTCAATAGTGAAACGATCGGCTTTACGCATTTTGTGTCGCGAATCCCGATGTTCGTGTATGGCATTTTATCAATTTAGTTTGTGCAGAAATTTGACATTGGAAGCATGGAGAATTTTTTAATTTAAAAGACTCAGCCGGAGTGCGATGAACGGCTGCTCAAGTGGTGCCAGGAGCTTAATTTGGAAAAAAATAGTTACTTACACTGTAAGCTAAATTTATATATTTTGTTGTAAAGTAGTTATTTAGCCGGGGTACAGATCTCAGTCTGTCCGCGATTCACGTCACAAGATACGCTTTCTTTTGTTAAAGGCGCGACCTTTTCACAATTCTTATACTTCTGTCTTTCCCTGTTCTTATTTCTCATTATCTTCTCGCACCGCTTCTTTACTTTTCCGCGATCGCGTCCACTCAGTGGCGTGCTCTCATTCCAACTGCCTCGCCGGTCTCGCACTTGAGGTCAGTGCGCTTCTTTGTCTGCCCTTGCTTGCGACAATTGGGTCGCGTGTCGCGAGCGTGCCCTTGCCCTTTCGTCGCATTGCTTCGCATCGCGGCTATTTTGTCGCGCAGCGTTCAAATGTATTGGTTACCTAATGTTTATTATCCCCGTTTCAAACTTGTTCTATGTAATTAATTTATCTTCGTCGTATGTGACTTATATGCAAAAAACTAGTTTTTATCATGTGTAAGTAATAAGTTGAACTAATTCTGTTCATTTCGTTTGCTTCTCTTCTTAACTTATATTCTTTGTCTTATGTCTAGTAATTGTTTATATGCTTACATGTAAAGAACTGATAATGCACGTTTTAATTCATTTTTATATCTTCGTGATAGTATGATTCATGTGAAAGTAATGTAAATAATTCATAATAGGTGCTAGTATATGCTGTAAATAATTTCATGTGTGGGAGCCTCGCGTCGGGCCTACCTCACATTGTTTGTAAATTTACATAACTATGTATATGCATAAATAGGTTACATACATATATGTTTATATTAATGAGCGTACAAATATGCAAGTGGACTATATCTCTATAGAGTTTATTTAACGTGGCATGTTCCAGTATAGGATTAAAACCACGGTGCCCGCATATCCGAGGATATAGCACAGTGAGTCTGGATTAAGCGCCAACTAACGCCCCTTCGATATTTTTATTTCAGGTACCAATTTAAAGTTACTTATTTTTGGTAAGCAAGCTTCCACCTTGGTGAGGAGCGCCGTTTTATCTAAAGCGACGTCCGATATTTGGGCATCGGCACCCGGTTGGAACATACGCAACTCCACGCCGAGGATATACTCTACCCGCTTTGGGTTTAACCACAACCACCACGATACTCCCCGAGGGGCCGCAACCATTAACCAGGACGGAACAAGTTCCGCCGGCTTCTGATTACCCGTGGTACCGAATTTTTTAGCCTCCAGTCAGGTCTCGTACCTTATCGATAAGATACTTCCAATTTAAACTCCAAAAAAGTTTATGGTTTGGTGGACCATTTACTCCTGTAGTCGGCTCTTACGACAAGCGGTAGTATACTGTGATTGATATTCTTTGACCCGTCAATCACACGGGCTGAAACCTTCGTTCTATCTTATCCTTTTGCATTCTTTCCCCATATCCTCAAAGCCTTCACACTCCTTTCACACTTCTTTCAACATCGCTTTCATCGGTGCACTTTTAGTCGCCTCGTACGACAAGTTGTAGCTTACTGTGGTAGAATTCTTTCCCACTAACCACACGGGAACAACCTTGGGACACCAGGTATTGCATTTCGCTTAATCTCGCTTGGCAGATGATCATTTGCTACTTTCCTTCCCTTGATCACCGTTTACCTTCGTTCTATCTTATCCTTTGGCATTCTTTCCCCATCCTCAAAGCCTTCACTCTCCTTTCACTCTCCTTTCACACTCCTTTCACTCTCCTTTCGACATCGTTTGCATCGGTGCACTTTTAGTCGCCTCGTACGACAAGTTGTAGCTTACTGTGGTAGAATTCCTTCCCAATAACCACACGGGAACAACCTTGGGACACCAGGTACTGCATTTCGCTTAATCTCGCTTGGCAGACGATCATTTGCTACTTTCCTTCCCTTGATCACCGTTTACCTTCGTTCTATCTTATCCTTTGGCATTCTTTCCCCATCCTCAAAGCCTTCACTCTCCTTTCACTCTCCTTTCACACTCCTTTCACTCTCCTTTCGACATCGTTTGCATCGGTGCACTTTTATTCGCCTCGTACGACAAGTTGTAGCTTACTGTGGTAGAATTCCTTCCCACTAACCACACGGGAACAACCTTGGGACACCAGGTACTGCATTTCGCTTAATCTCGCTTGGCAGACGATCATTTGCTACTTTCCTTCCCTTGATCACCGTTGACAACGTTTGTAGACCAATATTTCACGTCACATCTACCCATTGTGACGATCATAAGGCTACCAGCATACTCCTCTCCAGCGCGCATTTAGTCGCCTCTTACGACAAGCAGTTAGCACACTGTGGGGGTATTCTACTCCCGCCCGCCGCGCGGGGTACAAATATGCAGTATATATATACGCTTATGTACATACATATATATGTTTTTAACAGACATATGTACATAGCTGACGCTGGCACAAAATTAACTGAACGCCAAAATAAATATCGCAGTGTTATTAAATAGTTATTATTAAAATATACAAAATATAAATACTGATATATGAATAAACACAATAATTTAGTGCGTTCAGCTTATTTTGTGCCGGCGTCCGCTATGTACATATGTATGTACATATATGTGTATAGAAAATAGTTAGCGAGAACACTCCGTTAAGTTGTTAGCGGCCGGCTGCCTGTCGCGACGTTTTTGTGTGTATGTACATATCTATGTACGTCTGCACTTTCGTTTGCATATTTCTTACAATTCTTGACATTTATAGCTATGTACAAACACAACCAACTTAACGCTGGTCACATGCATCTGTTGTATGCGACAACAAGGCTTTAGGCGCAAAATTTTTAATTTTATTTTTTTCTCTACACGCAAAATATATGTTTATATACACATTGAACATCTATGCATATGTACTTTCAATATTTATGTATTTGAATTTTTAGCTGCGCAAATTTCGTATGAGACTTTGCCATATATTGGATTACAAATAGAATTTCGCGATAAACTCTTCATGTGGAAGAAACAACAAGCAAGATTTTATATTATAAAACATTTTATTATTCTTTTTCAATATTTGACGATTGACTGATGACAACACCATTACTGAATGTTCTGACATTGAAAATTGTTTGAGTCAACTGGCAACTGACTGAATTCACTGGCAAGCGACTGCTAAAAAAAGTGAGAACAACTTAAAGTTGTATCACTAAGCAGAAAATAATATAGAGCATTTATTCAGTACGGCGAAGTTTATCATTCAGTACCAGTGAGATCAGATCCAGGCAGACAAAAGAGCGAAAAGAGCGCTTTGCAGAACTCTCTCGCCTCAAATTTTTGCAGACAAAGTGTGCAGCGCAGAAACTGCAAGTCATTCCTTTGCCTGCTTTGCTTGCGAACGTTGAGCAACAGCAGACTCGAGCCGCTGGATCCAATCGTTGTGCATATGTATGCGTTCATATGTGAGCGAGCTCGCAGCCAGTGTGAGCTGTTTGTAGATAGAGAGGGCGCGCGGGGGGTAGGCAACCAACGGGCAAAATGCATTAGTATATGAATACATGTGAGTTTGGTTTGGTTGGGCTACCTGCTTTGTGCTTTGCCTAGATTTTTTATATTTTTCCCTATGCCTTGCATTTGCATGTGTGTGTTCATGTATGTATATCCAGCTCGTTTGTATGAGTGGTTATTGTTATGGCATTAACTGACCTGTCGCACTTTAAGGTTAGGTTAGGTTAGTTAAGAGCGGTAGTGAGCAGTTTAAGACAAGCCCCCCACTCACGTAGGCCATGTATTGGCCCATTGTGATGCCGCGTCTTGGACATAGTCCACAGACACCGTCTACCCAGACGTAGAGTGTGTTACACCGTTTACGAGGGCGTTGTCCCAGCCCGAGGCTCGAACAAAGGACAGGATATTTTTTGGTTTAGTAACCGCCAGTTGAGAGAGGTCCGATAAGAAGAAAGAACCAAGGTATCGATTTTTGTTCTTGCAGAGAGCTGGACAGTCGCAGAAGAGGTGGGAGACCGCTTCCTCCTCCTCCTCGTCTCGGCAGGTTCTGCAGAAATCATTGAAGTGGGCTAGAAGTCTCGCTGCGTGAGTCCCCACTAACCAGTGCCCCGTTATGTCCCTGATTACGGCAGGATCGCCTAGTCTGTTTAAGTGAACAAGGCCTGAGGACCACTTTTTACAGCGCGCTGGCCAGGTTTGCCTGGTAATCCTACCCGTGGCAGCGGTAAGTTGCCATCTCTTGTTTGTTTCAAGTTCGAAGTGCGATCGGACTCTTAGCTTGCAGCTGGCCTTGGGGATACCCATGCTCTCCTTGTCTGTGAGAAGAGGCATGGTAGTACCATGCCTTGCCAGCTTGTCTGCTTTGTCGTTGCATTCGATGCCTTTATGTCCGGGGTGAGGTGTATAAGAGGTGTATCTCGAACTGCTCAGCCATCTCCTTCAGAGATTTGCGGCAGTTTGTGACAGATATCGAGTTAGATGATATCGCCTTGATAGATTTGATAGCCGCCTGGCTATCAGAAAAAATGCTGATTCTGGCTGCAGAACAATTTATTTCGGAGATGCAGGAGAGTGCCTCGTGTATTGTAGCGATTTCAGCTTGAAACACACTGCAATGGTCAGGGAGGCTGAAAGATTTGTTAATGGATAGCTCATCGCAAAAGACGCCGCCCTCCACCCGGTCGTCTAATTTTGAGCCAAAAGTCTACATTTTTATTGAGTTCATCGGCCCTGGCGTGCCTGAGCACCAATCGTCCCTGGAAGGGATTAGTATATGGAATGGTGCTTTGGGGAATTCCTGAGGACGACAATAGTCCATGTTTTTGGGAAAAAGTGGGTTTCCCACAGGAACTTTAGAATGTCCGTAAGTTGTTTTGGACCACTGCTTTGTAACCCTCATGCGTAGCGCAGAGAGAGTTGCTAATATCTTTCCAATATGGTCTACTGGCAGAAGATTAAGTATATTATTAAGAGATTTAGTTGGGGTCGTACTGAGGGCTCCTGTTGTGGTCAGTCCAGCGGCAAGCTGTACCTTGCCAAGCTTGTGGACTGTTTTCTTCTTTGATAGAGACGGCCACCATACCGACACTCCGTATAGTAGGATAGGCCTGATGATGGCTGTGTACAGCCAGAGGGTGGTATGAGTTGCCATTCTCCAATTTAATCCATGAGTATAGTGCGTCTGAAACCTTCTTAACCCGATTCTCCGTGTCGAGATTCCAGTCTAGTTTACTGTCAAGAGGGAGCCCTAAGTATTTGGCTGATTTACTGAAGGCAGGTTCTACCCCATTCATGGATGGGGGGGATCTTATATCTCCTGGTAAAGAAGACTTAGTCAGTTTTGCCTGGATTCAGCCTTAGTCCCTTTGATGTGGCCCATAAAAAGAGTGGGTGAAGTGCAGTGGTCATGCATTCGCACAAGGATTGGGGATACTTGCCCGAGAAGGCTATGGCAACGTTATCTGCGTAAGCGATCAATCGACAGCCCCCGCCCTCTATAGAGCGCATCAGGCTGTTTACCGCCACATTCCAAAGTAGAGGGGAGAGAACACCTCCTTGCGGGGTGCCTCTATATTTACAGATCTGGATATGGTTGAGGACCCCAGAGTGGCCCTGACTATCCTGCTCTTGAGCAGTTGATCAATCAGTCCCAGAATGCGGTGTCCAACCCCCAGCCCTGATAATGCCTCGGTAATTGCCCACGGTATGACGTTATTGGAAGCGCCCTCAAATTCTAGAAAGGCTATAAGGCAATACTCCTTGTGGTGGAGTGCTGCTTCTATTGTGGAGACAACAGCATGCAGTGCTGTCTCGGTAGATTTACCTTTTTGGTAGGCATGTTGTGCTTGGGAGAAGTTTTCGGTCTTGATCGTATCTCTAATATATAAGCCCAGCACCCTTTCTAGTGTCTTGAGTAGGAAGGATGTTAGGCTTATGGGTCGGAAATCCTTGGGGGTCGTGTGTGAGGCTTTTCCCGCCTTGGGAATGAAGACAACTTTAGATTCGAGCCATGGCTTGGGGATCGTTCCTGTTGTCAGGGTGTCTGAGAAAATTTTCTGAAGCCAGTTTATGGCGATGTCCCCTGCATACTGCAGTTGGGCTGGGATAATTTCGTCCGGCCGAGGGGACTTGAAGGGTGAGAAGCTACGAACAGCCCACGAGATGATATCTCTGGAGAATAAGTCGGTGGAAACGTGTTCCTGAAATTCTCTTTGGATAAGGGGTAGTGGTACTTCAACTGAGCATCCGGAAAAGTGGGTTGTCATCAAAAGTTCTAGTGACTCTAGACTGGTCGTTGTCCATGAGTCATCAGGTTTTTTGAGGTAGCCTATGGTTGCTTGAGTACTTGAGAGAACCTTCCTGAGCCTTGCTGCTTCTGCAGTGCTCTCTATTTTGGAGCAAAAGTTTTGCCATGAGGAGCGTTTAGCTTGTCTAAGATTCTTTTTGAAAGTGGATAGGCTGGCTTTGTAGAGACTCCATGATTGGTCGTCTCCCTTCGACTTAGCTCTGTTAAAGTGCTTTCGCGAAGTTTTACGAAGCTCGCCTAATTGCGAGGACCACCATGGTGGTTTTGTTTTGCCTCTTTGTTTGCTCTGGGGGCATGTCATGTTTAGGGCGGACTTGCATGCCTCCGTGAGCTTGCTTGTGAGTAACTCTGTGTTCTCGGTAGAGGAGGATCCCACTGGGGGATGCTCTGGGATTAGCCTTTCGAGGCATTCTTTGAATCTGGTCCAGTTTGTACGTTTAACGTTTCTGCACCATTTGGGTCTGGGTATGTCAAGACAGAACTCTATGTCGATATACCTATGGTCGGAGAAAGAGTGCTCTTCGAGTACCCTCCATTTTGTCAGTTGTTGATAGAGGGAGGTTGTGGCTAGCGTCATGTCTAAGACCTCTTTCCTATTCTTTATAATAAAGGTCGGGTCGTTACCTATATTACAAATGTTTAAGTTTGTTGTTAAGATATAATTGAAGAGTAACTCACCCCGTTCATTTATATCCGAGCTGCCCCACTGATGGTGGTGACCGTTGGCGTCGCAGCATATTATCAGCTTGGTATGCGTCAATTCGCAGTCAGCAATTAACGCCCGTAGTCGTTGGTTTGGTAGGGGCCCCTGGTGGTCGTGGGCCATGTAGGTGGAGCTAAGTCTGACCTGTCCAGACTTTAGCTCAAGGCATACAGCCGTGTTTTCACCATCGCTGAAATCAGGAAGCAGAAAAATGTCTAGATGTTTTCTTGCTAGAATGCAGGTGCGGACTTTACCTTCGTTGTGGGCTACAAGCAGCTTGTAGTCCTGAGTCCCCAGTCCAGAAACCTTGCCACCATACGCCCAAGGTTCCTGGATGAGGACAATGTCTGCTCCACATTGGCTTATGCGGAGCAGAAGAGCGGCTGCAGCCGCTTTACAGTGGTGGAGGTTGATTTGGAGGAGTGTCAAAGACATCTTCCGTTCTCAACTCCACCACTGTGAGATCAGCCTCGTCATCCGTATCCTCTTCGAGGCTGATCATTTGGGCCGCGTCGGCGAGTTCGGATACCTCCTCCGCCTGGCCGTCACTTGTCTTGGCTGCCGGCGCTTCGCTTATGATTTTACCATTGGCGGTGGTATAATCAGCGACAGCAACCGGCAGTGGCTGCTCCGGGAGGGCAGCAGTGTCTTGTGCCACCTCCGGTGCGTCCTCCAACCCAGACGGCTTGCTGGCTGCATCCGAGCGATAGACTTTTATCGCGATAGGCTTGAAGCCATAGTGAGCCGCCCCATTTGTTGCGACAAGAGTCTCAGCCGACTCATCATTTATCACGATAATAATTTGTCGGCTGTTGCCTTCAGGCGCCTCGACTTTGGCAATCCTCCAATCCTGAGTAACCAAGTCTGGGTTACTCAACTGAAGGAGCTTGAGGATTCGCTCGGGCTCCTCTGGCTTAACAGAAACCCAAGCTCTCGCTCTGGGCCGACTTGGCACGTCCTTCCAGTCGACCGCCTCGAGCTTCGCCCCGGGGTAGACTTCCCCCAGCAAGGCCACCGCTTTTTTGTAAAGCTCTGCCGATGACTCATCCTCGCAGGCTATCGCTTTGAAGTTTCCCTGATGCCACCCAGCATCAGAGCAACGAGGCGGCGGTCCACCAGACCGCTCCATTAGGTCGATTACCTTATCCTGCAGCTCATTCTTAATGGCCCCCCACTGGTTACGCGGGATATGGCCCTCCTTGTGGCCCCTGTCGAGGACCCCAATTAGAACCTTCCCCTTTGCGGCTTCAGCGAAGGACCGAGTGAGCGGCTGTGGACGCGGTGGCTGCTTGATCCGCTTGGCTTGCGGAGTCTGCACCTCCACGGAGCATTGGCGCTTCTGCTTGGCTTTTGCAGAAGCGGCCGGGATTGCTGGCTTGAAATCCGGCAGTATTGTCTTGGCCTATTCAACGAGCTTGATTCCATCAGGAGACGACTGCTGGCCGCTCATGTTTAGCTGCAGAATTTCTGCAGCCCGCCTCCGGTCTTGTATTGGCGGTTTATTTGCCGCCGTTGAGGCGGACCCCGGGGCGATCGCCTGCGTCGCGGACCTGGAAGCTGGTGTTGCAAACTTTTGTTGCAGCTTCCGAGCTCCAGGAGCCGTTCCAGGTCGGCGTCCGGGGTGTGAGGACGAATGGCTTGTCCGTCCTGCACCAATGCCGCTTGCGGCGTTACGAGCACCTGCTGGCGTACCAGATGTCGCGGAAGAGGTGCAAGCACCTATAGAGGGATTGGCGTTTCCCCCCGGGTTTTTGAGTGTCCCGGACACTGGGTTTATTTGTTTATTAAGGTTCATATTTGGTCCCACGAGTAGACGGGTTTGGACAGTCACCCGCGGCATAGCCCGTGTACCGCGGGAAGCCTTGTTAAACTGGAGGTCGGCAGGTATCCAGAGTTCGCAAAGTAGCGACTGAGCTCCCCCTCAGCCACGAGTCCCTCGGCACGATGCTGTTCCACCTTGGACTGGGGTAATTTTAAAGAGTTTTCTTCTCTCGCCCGACTACTATTCGTCAGCACCCTTGGCAGAGACATGACCTTACCATGGGCCTGCTTCCAGCCGCCCTTGCGTGGAGAGTGTAGTCGCACTACCAGTTGTGAGTTCCAAGGACGGCACGCACCGCACGGGCGCGCACTCATAATGGCGATATGAATACGTTCCCCCACAGCGCGTGTTATTCCCCTTGTTTCTCCAACTGGCTGACGGCCCCGTTTAGCTTATTTTGTGCCGGCGTCCGCTATGTACATATGTATGTACATATATGTGTATAGAAAATAGTTAGCGAGAACACTCCGTTAAGTTGTTAGCGGCCGGCTGCCTGTCGCTACGATTTTGTGTGTATGTACATATCTATGCACGTCTGCACATTCGTTTGCATATTTCTTACAATTCTTGACATGTATAGCTATGTACAAACACAACCAACTTAACGCTGGTCACATGCATCTGTTGTATGCGACAACAAGGCTTTAGGCGCAAAATTTTTAATTTTATTTTTTTCTCTACACGCAACATATATGTTTATATACACATTGAACATCTATGCATATGTACTTTCAATATTTATGTATTTGAATTTTTAGCTGCGCAAATTTCGTATGAGACTTTGCCATATATTGGATTACAAATAGAATTTCGCGATAAACTCTTCATGTGGAAGAAACAACAAGCAAGATTTTATATTATAAAACATTTTATTATTCTTTTTCAATATTTGACGATTGACTGATGACAACACCATTACTGAATGTTCTGACATTGAAAATTGTTTGAGTCAACTGGCAACTGACTGAATTCACTGGCAAGCGACTGCTAAAAAAAGTGAGAACAACTTAAAGTTGTATCACTAAGCAGAAAATAATATAGAGCATTTATTCAGTACGGCGAAGTTTATCATTCAGTACCAGTGAGATCAGATCCAGGCAGACAAAAGAGCGAAAAGAGCGCTTTGCAGAACTCTCTCGCCTCAAATTTTTGCAGACAAAGTGTGCAGCGCAGAAACTGCAAGTCATTCCTTTGCCTGCTTTGCTTGCGAACGTTGAGCAACAGCAGACTCGAGCCGCTGGATCCAATCGTTGTGCATATGTATGCGTTCATATGTGAGCGAGCTCGCAGCCAGTGTGAGCTGTTTGTAGATAGAGAGGGCGCGCGGGGGGTAGGCAACCAACGGGCAAAATGCATTAGTATATGAATACATGTGAGTTTGGTTTGGTTGGGCTACCTGCTTTGTGCTTTGCCTAGATTTTTTATATTTTTCCCTATGCCTTGCATTTGCATGTGTGTGTTCATGTATGTATATCCAGCTCGTTTGTATGAGTGGTTATTGTTATGGCATTAACTGACCTGTCGCACTTTAAGGTTAGGTTAGGTTAGTTAAGAGCGGTAGTGAGCAGTTTGAGACAAGCCCCCCACTCACGTAGGCCATGTATTGGCCCATTGTGATGCCGCGTCTTGGACATAGTCCACAGACACCGTCTACCCAGACGTAGAGTGTGTTACACCGTTTACGAGGGCGTTGTCCCAGCCCGAGGCTCGAACAAAGGACAGGATATTTTTTGGTTTAGTAACCGCCAGTTGAGAGAGGTCCGATAAGAAGAAAGAACCAAGGTATCGATTTTTGTTCTTGCAGAGAGCTGGACAGTCGCAGAAGAGGTGGGAGACCGCTTCCTCCTCCTCCTCGTCTCGGCAGCTTCTGCAGAAATCATTGAAGGGGGCTAGAAGTCTCGCTGCGTGAGTCCCCACTAACCAGTGCCCCGTTATGTCCCTGATTACGGCAGGATCGCCTAGTCTGTTTAAGTGAACAAGGCCTGAGGACCACTTTTTACAGCGCGCTGGCCAGGTTTGCCTGGTAATCCTACCCGTGGCAGCGGTAAGTTGCCATCTCTTGTTTGCTTCAAGTTCGAAGTGCGATCGGACTCTTAGCTTGCAGCTGGCCTTGGGGATACCCATGCTCTCCTTGTCTGTGAGAAGAGGCATGGTAGTACCATGCCTTGCCAGCTTGTCTGCTTTGTCGTTGCATTCGATGCCTTTATGTCCGGGGTGAGGTGTATAAGAGGTGTATCTCGAACTGCTCAGCCATCTCCTTCAGAGATTTGCGGCAGTTTGTGACAGATATCGAGTTAGATGATATCGCCTTGATAGATTTGATAGCCGCCTGGCTATCAGAAAAAATGCTGATTCTGGCTGCAGAACAATTTATTTCGTAGATGCAGGAGAGTGCCTCGTGTATTGTAGCGATTTCAGCTTGAAACACACTGCAATGGTCAGGGAGGCTGAAAGATTTGTTAATGGATAGCTCATCGCAAAAGACGCCGCCCTCCACCCGGTCGTCTAATTTTGAGCCAATAGTCTACATTTTTATTGAGTTCATCGGCCCTGGCGTGCCTGAGCACCAATCGTCCCTGGAAGGGATTAGTATATGGAATGGTGCTTTGGGGAATTCCTGAGGACGACAATAGTCCATGTTTTTGGGAAAAAGTGGGTTTCCCACAAGAACTTTAGAATGTCCGTAAGTTGTTTTGGACCACTGCCTTGTAACCCTCATGCGTAGCGCAGAGAGAGCTGCTAATATCTTTCCAATATGGTCTACTGGCAGAAGATTAAGTATATTATTAAGAGATTTAGTTGGGGTCGTACTGAGGGCTCCTGTTGTGGTCAGTCCAGCGGCAAGCTGTACCTTGCCAAGCTTGTGGACTGTTTTCTTCTTTGATAGAGACGTCCACCATACCGACACTCCGTATAGTAGGATAGGCCTGATGATGGCTGTGTACAGCCAGAGGGTGGTATGAGTTGCCATTCTCCAATTTAATCCATGAGTATAGTGCGTCTGAAACCTTCTTAACCCGATTCTCCGTGTCGAGATTCCAGTCTAGTTTACTGTCAAGAGGGAGCCCTAAGTATTTGGCTGATTTACTGAAGGCAGGTTCTACCCCATTCATGGATGGGGGGGATCTTATATCTCCTGGTAAAGAAGACTTAGTCAGTTTTGCCTGGATTCAGCCTTAGTCCCTTTGATGTGGCCCATAAAAAGAGTGGGTGAAGTGCAGTGGTCATGCATTCGCACAAGGATTGGGGATACTTGCCCGAGAAGGCTATGGCAACGTCATCTGCGTAAGCGATCAATCGACAGCCCCCGCCCTCTATAGAGCGCATCAGGCTGTTTACCGCCACATTCCAAAGTAGAGGGGAGAGAACACCTCCTTGCGGGGTGCCTCTATATTTACAGATCTGGATATGGTTGAGGACCCCAGAGTGGCCCTGACTATCCTGCTCTTGAGCAGTTGATCAATCAGTCCCAGAATGCGGTGTCCAACCCCCAGCCCTGATAATGCCTCGGTAATTGCCCACGGTATGACGTTATTGGAAGCGCCCTCAAATTCTAGAAAGGCTATAAGGCAATACTCCTTGTGGTGGAGTGCTGCTTCTATTGTGGAGACAACAGCATGCAGTGCTGTCTCGGTAGATTTACCTTTTTGGTAGGCATGTTGTGCTTGGGAGAAGTTTTCGGTCTTGATCGTATCTCTAATATATAAGCCCATCACCCTTTCTAGTGTCTTGAGTAGGAAGGATGTTAGGCTTATGGGTCGGAAATCCTTGGGGGTCGTGTGTGAGGCTTTTCCCGCCTTGGGAATGAAGACAACTTTAGATTCGAGCCATGGGTTGGGGATCGTTCCTGTTGTCAGGGTGTCTGAGAAAATTTTCTGAAGCCAGTTTATGGCGATGTCCCCTGCATACTGCAGTTGGGCTGGGATAATTTCGTCCGGCCCAGGGGACTTGAAGGGTGAGAAGCTACGAACAGCCCACGAGATGATATCTCTGGAGAATAAGTCGGTGGAAACGTGTTCCTGAAATTCTCTTTGGATAAGGGGTAGTGGTACTTCAATTGAGCATCCGGAAAAGTGGGTTGTCATCAAAAGTTCTAGTGACTCTAGACTGGTCGTTGTCCATGAGTCATTAGGTTTTTGAGGTAGCCTATGGTTGCTTGAGTACTTGAGAGAACCTTCCTGAGCCTTGCTGCTTCTGCAGTGCTCTCTATTTTGGAGCAAAAGTTTTGCCATGAGGAGCGTTTAGCTTGTCTAAGATTCTTTTTGAAAGTGGATAGGCTGGCTTTGTAGAGACTCCATGATTGGTCGTCTCCCTTCGACTTAGCTCTGTTAAAGTGCTTTCGCGAAGTTTTACGAAGCTCGCCTAATTGCGAGGACCACCATGGTGGTTTTGTTTTGCCTCTTGGTTTGCTCTGGGGGCATGTCATGTTTAGGGCGGACTTGCATGCCTCCGTGAGCTTGCTTGTGAGTAACTCTGTGTTCTCGGTAGAGGGGGATCCCACTGGGGGATGCTCTGGGATTAGCCTTTCGAGGCATTCTTTGAATCTGGTCCAGTTTGTACGTTTAACGTTTCTGCACCATTTGGGTCTGGGTATGTCAAGACAGAACTCTATGTCGATATACCTATGGTCGGAGAAAGAGTGCTCTTCGAGTACCCTCCATTTTGTCAGTTGTTGATAGAGGGAGGTTGTGGCTAGCGTCATGTCTAAGACCTCTTTCCTATTCTTTATAATAAAGGTCGGGTCGTTACCTATATTACAAATGTTTAAGTTTGTTGTTAAGATATAATTGAAGAGTAACTCACCCCGTTCATTTATATCCGAGCTGCCCCACTGATGGTGGTGACCGTTGGCGTCGCAGCATATTATCAGCTTGGTATGCGTCAATTCGCAGTCAGCAATTAACGCCCGTAGTCGTTGGTTTGGTAGGGGCCCCTGGTGGTCGTGGGCCATGTAGGTGGAGCTAAGTCTGACCTGTCCAGACTTTAGCTCAAGGCATACAGCCGTGTTGTCACCATCGCTGAAATCAGGAAATCTTGCTAGAATGCAGGTGCGGACTTTACCTTCGTTGTGGGCTACAAGCAGCTTGTAGTCCTGAGTCCCCAGTCCAGAAACCTTGCCACCATACGCCCAAGGTTCCTTGATGAGGACAATGTCTGCTCCACATTGGCTTATGCGGAGCAGAAGAGCGGCTGCAGCCGCTTTACAGTGGTGGAGGTTGATTTGGAGGAGTGTCAAAGACATCTTCCGTTCTCAACTCCACCACTGTGAGATCAGCCTCGTCATCCGTATCCTCTTCGAGGCTGATCATTTGGGCCGCGTCGGCGAGTTCGGATACCTCCTCCGCCTGGCCGTCACTTGTCTTGGCTGCCGGCGCTTCGCTTATGATTTTACCATTGGCGACAGCAACCGGCAGTGGCTGCTCCGGGAGGGCGGCAGTGTCTTGTGCCACCTCCGGTGCGTCCTCCAACCCAGACGGCTTGCTGGCTGCATCCGAGCGATAGACTTTTATCGCGATAGGCTTGAAGCCATAGTGAGCCGCTCCATTTGTTGCGACAAGAGTCTCAGCCGACTCATCATTTATCACGATAATAATTTGTCGGCTGTTGCCTTCAGGCGCCTCGACTTTGGCAATCCTCCAATCCTGAGTAACCAAGTCTGGGTTACTCAACTGAAGGAGCTTGAGGATTCGCTCGGGCTCCTCTGGCTTAACAGAAACCCAAGCTCTCGCTCTGGGCCGACTTGGCACGTCCTTCCAGTCGACCGCCTCGAGCTTCGCCCCGGGGTAGACTTCCCCCAGCAAGGCCACCGCTTTTTTGTAAAGCTCTGCCGATGACTCATCCTCGCAGGCTATCGCTTTGAAGTTGCCCTGATGCCACCCAGCATCAGAGCAACGAGGCGGCGGTCCACCAGACCGCTCCATTAGGTCGATTACCTTATCCTGCAGCTCATTCTTAATGGCCCCCCACTGGTTACGCGGGATATGGCCCTCCTTGTGGCCCCTGTCGAGGACCCCAATTAGAACCTTCCCCTTTGCGGCTTCAGCGAAGGACCGAGTGAGCGGCTGTGGACGCGGTGGCTGCTTGATCCGCTTGGCTTGCGGAGCCTGCTCCTCCACGGAGCATTGGCGCTTCTGCTTGGCTTTTGCAGAAGCGGCCGGGATTGCTGGCTTGAAATCCGGCAGTATTGTCTTGGCCCATTCAACGAGCTTGATTCCATCAGGAGACGACTGCTGGCCGCTCATGTTTAGCTGCAGAATTTCTGCAGCCCGCCTCCGGTCTTGTATTGGCGGTTTATTTGCCGCCGTTGAGGCGGACCCCGGGGCGATCGCCTGCGTCGCGGACCTGGAAGCTGGTGTTGCAAACTTTTGTTGCAGCTTCCGAGCTCCAGGAGCCGTTCCAGGTCGGCGTCCGGGGTGTGAGGACGAATGGCTTGTCCGTCCTGCACCAATGCCGCTTGCGGCGTTACGAGCACCTGCTGGCGTACCAGATG
This sequence comes from Scaptomyza polygonia, assembly GCA_035044585.1. Lineage (NCBI taxonomy): Eukaryota > Metazoa > Arthropoda > Insecta > Diptera > Drosophilidae > Scaptomyza > Scaptomyza polygonia. The sequence goes on from JAWNNU010000093.1 coordinate 111,384, forward strand.
TCGCGGAAGAGGTGCAATTCCCTATAGAGGGATTGGCGTTTCCCCCCGGGTTTTTGAGTGTCCCGGACACTGGGTTTATTTGTTTATTAAGGTTCATATTTGGTCCCACGAGTAGACGGGTTTGGACAGTCACCCGCGGCATAGCCCTTGTACCGCGGGAAGCCTTGTTAAACTGGAGGTCGGCAGGTATCCAGAGTTCGCAAAGTAACGACTGAGCTCCCCCTCAGCCACGAGTCCCTCGGCACGATGCTGTTCCACCTTGGACTGGGGTAATTTTAAAGAGTTTTCTTCTCTCGCCCGACTACTATTCGTCAGCACCCTTGGCAGAGACATGACCTTACCATGGGCCTGCTTCCAGCCGCCCTTGCGTGGAGAGTGTAGTCGCACTACCAGTTGTGAGTTCCAAGGACGGCACGCACCGCACGGGCGCGCACTCATAATGGCGATATGAATGCGTTCCCCCACAGCGCGTGTTATTCCCCTTGTTTCTCCAACTGGCTGACGGCCCCGTTTAGCTTATTTTGTGCCGGCGTCCGCTATGTACATATGTATGTACATATATGTGTATAGAAAATAGTTAGCGAGAACACTCCGTTAAGTTGTTAGCGGCCGGCTGCCTGTCGCGACGATTTTGTGTGTATGTACATATCTATGCACGTCTGCACATTCGTTTGCATATTTCTTACAATTCTTGACATGTATAGCTATGTACAAACACAACCAACTTAACGCTGGTCACATGCATCTGTTGTATGCGACAACAAGGCTTTAGGCGCAAAATTTTTAATTTTATTTTTTTCTCTACACGCAACATATATGTTTATATACACATTGAACATCTATGCATATGTACTTTCAATATTTATGTATTTGAATTTGTAGCTGCGCAAATTTCGTATGAGACTTTGCCATATATTGGATTACAAATAGAATTTCGCGATAAACTTTTCATGTGGAAGAAACAACAAGCCAGATTTTTTATTATAAAACATTTTATTATTCTTTTTCAATATTTGACGATTGACTGATGACGACACCATTACTGAATGTTCTGACATTGAAAATTGTTTGAGTCAACTGGCAACTGACTGAATTCACTGGCAAGCGACTGCTAAAAAAAAGTGAGAACAACTTAAAGTTGTATCACTAAGCAGAAAATAATATAGAGCATTTATTCAGTACGGCGAAGTTTATCATTCAGTACCAGTGAGATCAGATCCAGGCAGACAAAAGAGCGAAAAGAGCGCTTTGCAGAACTCTCTCGCCTCAAATTTTTGCAGACAAAGTGTGCAGCGCAGAAACTGCAAGTCATTCCTTTGCCTGCTTTGCTTGCGAACGTTGAGCAACAGCAGACTCGAGCCGCTGGATCCAATCGTTGTGCATATGTATGCGTTCATATGTGAGCGAGCTCGCAGCCAGTGTGAGCTGTTTGTAGATAGAGAGGGCGCGCGGGGGGTAGGCAACCAACGGGGAAAATGCATTAGTATATGAATACATGTGAGTTTGGTTTGGTTGGGCTAGCTGCTTTGTGCTTTGCCTAGATTGTTTATATTTTTCCCTATGCCTTGCATTTGCATGTGTGTGTTCATGTATGTATATCCAGCTCGTTTGTATGAGTGGTTATTGTTATGGCATTAACTGACCTGTCGCACTTTTAGGATTTTGGCAATTATAAACAGGTTGAGGAACATGAAGAAGTGCAATAATAACAATATGTGTATATTAATTATTAATTGCTATATTTGTTACTATTTATTACAGGTTTCTTATAACTATTGAAATAACTTAGAACTAATAAAACATATACAAACATAATTACATTTAATCCGCAAATATATTAAAAATACAATGACACATTATAACCGATGTGATGATTACATATAAATGTCTTAAATACATAATCAAATCATATCCAAGCAATCCATGCAAGTTAAAGTATTGTTCACAAGCAGCAACAACAATGTCTCGCCACCCAAAAATCTATCAACGCATATTTCTTTGCCCACAAACAGCATAGCTGCCAAAATGCAACAAAAAGATTTTGTATTCCAAGGCATCCAAATTTCAGTTTGGCTATTGCTGCTCATTAAAACTCTTCCCATAATTTACAATATGACTCTTTCCAACAATCCTTGCCATACAGTTACGCAAAGTTGCGAACAAATTTCGAAAGTGTATTCAGTAGTGCATTGGTACATATGTAAAAGGAAAAATATCAAAAATAACAAAAACCTCGGCAAGCAGGCCCAGCAAGAAATATATGTATCAATCGCACTTGCATACATTATGTACCAACAACTTTTTACCGTTCTTGCTATCCGCTGACTCGCCGCCTCTCCTTTAATTGATGGGCCGCTGAACGCAAAGGGAAACTGAACAAAACAACAACGTGCTGGCTTGTCGTTGCTTAGACGCACAAACTGCACAAAGAAAAACATACCCCTTGAACCAATATACAATAATCATCAATGAAAACTTTAATATATGATTTGAATATATATATTGTTGATGATGGAATAAAGAATAAACAATGCTAGAATGTAAACAAACATGTAGAATTGAAATTATATTGAAGAATCTCAAGTTTTGCTATTCAATTGAACAAAGTTCATATTAAGTTTATACTACCCTTCCAACGGACTCTATCAAGCATGAACGTTCGCAAGCAAAGCAGGCAAAGGAATGACCATGATACAATTAATATGGTAGTGTCATGCGAGGAACGCTCTCTTTTTTCTGGTACCAATCGACAGTCGCAAAGTGCTTGTCGTTGTGGTAAGACGTACGTGTGGACGAATTTCGTTCTGTTTGTTATTTCTGCTCATGTGTGTTTTTAAGGTTAGATTTGTACTTGTGCCGTTTACATTGCCCAACTAAGTAAAAAATTTTATTTGAAGATAAGAATACATTTTCGTATCAAAAACCTTAATTTAGTATTATAAATACAAAAACAAAAACAAAACATAATTAAAAATAAAAAACTTTTAAAAATAACTATTTCAAAATAATAATAATAAATGTTTTTTATATGAATATGAATATTTATTTTATTTTAAATGTCACAACAAAGCAACCAAAATGTATCGGCCGTTTACATACAACAAAAATTTTTCTATACCTTACTTTATCGCACTTGCAAAACAGCCCTTTAACAGACTCAAGAGAGTAAAATAAAGAGAGCTTCATGGCTGTCTCCCTCGCACTCACATGTTCAAATCAGTTGGTACTGGCTTGCTCGCATGACACTACCATATTAATTGTATCATGGGAATGACTTGCAGTTTCTGCGCTGCACACTTTGTCTGCAAAAATTTGAGGCGAGAGAGTTCTGCAAAGCGCTCTTTTGTCTGCCTGGATCTGATCTCACTGGTACTGAATGATAAACTTCGCCGTTTTGAATAAATGCTCTATATTATTTTCTGCTTAGTGGTTGTATACAATAGTACTAAAGTTATATTTTTCCTTAGAGTATGATACATATTTTGAAAAAATCGTCGATTGGGAGATCAATTTTTGCTTATGAAAAGGAACATGCTTAATTAAATGTAAACCGCAAAGATGCGCTAATAAATATCATTGTTCAGGAAGCTGTAAACACGTTAATAATTAATGAAATAGTTTTCGTATTTCCCAGCGCAAAATCAATGCAGGTACTCTAAAACAGTTACTTTAAAGCAAAGCTCGCAAATAACTGTTGACACTTTTTGTTGTCTGCAAATAAGTGTCTTTCACTCACACAATAAAAAAGACTCAGACAGAAACCGATTTTGTGACGTCTGGCTTAGCTCGCTCGCGCTCTGAGCAAGACAGTTATTTCTGTTTTCGTTTCGCTCAAGTCACTGATCGTTTGCTTGAGTTAAATGAAGCAAATTGTTTTTTGAGTATGTATGGGTAAACACGCGATTGTTGCGTTCTTTTTGTTTGCAGTATACATATTAATTCAGTGTGTGCGGAGCATTTGACGCAGTATATGGTAGTTTACCATTAAACGCCAATATTTTTGAGTTTTTTAATGATCTCAGACTTACGTTGCCACATTTGAGTGCACTTGCGCAGGTTGCTCTAGCAACACCGGCAACTCAGGTACATATCTGTAGAGCGAGCATTTTCTGCCCTTCATTTTATTTTAAGTGAAAGACGAAGCTTAATATCTGCAGAAAATCTTAATGCATTATTAGTTGTTAAGCTTAACTCCATTTAAAAAAAAATATATATATATATATATATTATTAAAAACAAAATAAAAATAAATATTGTTCCTTAAAAAACAAAACATTTTTTTCACATTTTTATTTAACATCCGTTTGCATTGTCTTTTTTATTGTTTTCATGCTCATGTTCATTTATATATATATATATATATATATATATATATGCAAACGAAGGCAAATATCATTTCTGTTGAGTTTTTTAGTCAAACTGTCTTTTGGTGAGAGGCTTTGTGTGACCGAAAATCGTATTACTCTTTACGCGACAGTCAATTGAGAGCGTCACACGAATGGGTCAATGCAAAGCGCTTGAGCGAAATCCGATTTGAAACAAAAAAAAGAGAGCCGCTCAGAGAGAGATCGTGTCTGCACAATCTTTTCGGTTATGTTACGAAGCAGAGCATATTAGAAAAAACGATCAACTGTCATTTGCGAGCTATGCTTTAAAGATATATTTTTAAAATTGTTGAAATATTTTTTATTTGTTTTAAATTAATTACTTATATATTTACCTTATATTCAGCTTAAAGGATTATTTTTATATTCGGAGGGTGTCAAAACCCGGTCCAAGCGGAAAGTTGTTTTCTAAATACAAAAACTTTCGTGCAAAACATATAAAATCGGATAGCTTGGATTTGCACTGAATGAAACAAGTTTAAGCGAAGAAAAAGAAACTGACGACGAAGTAGAAACAGACACTTCAGTTGTCGCAGCATTAAAGGCTGCACTTGCTAGAGATTGCAACAGCTGGCATGAAGTCTGCGATAAATGGGAGATTTATTTATTACAAGAGTTAAAGAGCGATGAGTTTTTTGCAGCGTGGCCTAAACTTTTGCACAGCAAAGCAGGTGATTTGGTGAGCGTTGCGAATGTATTAATTGACATTGATGAGAAAATAACACACTTTAAATTTTTTTAATTTCAGATTGAAATCTATTTCAAAATTGTATATCCGTTGAAATCTCATTTGCTGGGTTCGAAATGGGAAGAATTTAATATTAAATTTTTAAATTATTATACACTAAAAATAACCAAATAATAAATACCAAGCTCATTGTCATCCAAGTATTCTTATATTTAATCTGCCCTATACTAACATCAAGTTCGTATATTGGGCTTAATTCAATACCAGTGTGCTTAATTTTGGGCTTAAATCAATTTCAGAAGTGGAACTGAAAATGGGACTGCCATTCTTGAATATAAACTGTTTTAGGATTATTTTGAGTTCATAAATCGAGCTTATAATATGATTCCCATTCTTGAATGTTGCCAGATTTGGTATTAAAATTAGTTAAAAAATCAATTTATTATAAGGATTGCCATTCTTGAATTTCACCTGTTTTGGGATTGATTTCGGCCAGACATACGTTCTTAAATCAATCCGAACAATCCAAAGTCGACTTCTATTAAGAATTTGGGATTTAAAATAACGTTCGTGTATTGAGTCCATCGGCTTCAGTTTAAGAATTTCCGACCTTATCCAGATAAAGAAACCGTAAAGCTACGATTTGACACCGTTTGGCTTGATTTTTCTTTTCGGTGTAATATATACACTAACTGCTGTGAAAATGTGTTTTGAATTGGCTCAACAGCTAAGGCACTCGACGCAGAAAGGCTCAAAACCTGTCCCGGTAATCAAAAACAAATACAATTTTAATGGTTGTCTCTAATTTCTTATATTTCTTGAATAAGAACATATAAACTTAAGAAACAGTAGTTGAACCAAGTACGACATTCTCGGTTAGTGTAATTCCGTACTTAGTCAGAAATCAAGTTCGAATTGTTGGGTTATAAGTACGGAATACTTGATTTTTTCTATGAGTGTATGTACTTCCAAACAAAGTAAATATTTTCTGAGTAAACCTTTTTAAATTTTTGTAGTTTTCAGATGGCAAACTCCCATAGAAATCCAACAAGTTAATTTTTTCCTTAAAACCGATTTTAAGTGTTTTATCACTTTGCCAATCTATTACGTTGATTTGCAAATCGGTTAGTATATTATCGATATCCACTGCAAACGGATTTTCTAAAATCTACATAGATTTTAGATTTAGATTCCATCGTTTGCACCAAACCGCAAGAGTGTTAACGTAACCCTGTAGTCCATTAGCAGCTTCAACGCAACAGCTGGAGTTGTATATGACTGCGATGTCATCTGCATAAGTTGCAATAAGAGCCTTAGAGGGAGCTATTATGTTTTGACTGCTGGGCCTGGGTATATCGGCAGTATACGGCGAATAGAGCAGCGGTCCGAGAACACAATAAAGACTGCCTTCCAGTACTCCTGGTGGTCAAACGCCTGCAAGATGTGTTTTACCAATCTGTAAACTTGTTCGACAGTGCCATGTCCTCCTCGGAAGCCAAATTTATGATCTGGCAATATACTGCATTGGCTTATAATCACTGTAATCCTATTGGCAATAAGCCTTTCCAATACTTTAGACAGGGAGGGTAAAGACTTATTGGGCGATATGACTCAGGTTCAGCTTCTGGCTTACCTGGCTTGTGAATCATCAAAATCGCAGCCAATTTCCACTGCTTTGGGAACTCTTTTACTCTAATAAAAGCATTAAATATCAATGCAATATAAAGTAAGGCTCTTGTGGGCAAGGCCTTCAACGTAGCATGGCAAATTTTATCAATACCTGGAGCTTTATTTTTCGGCAGTAATTGGATGACTTCAGCTATTTCTTCAATCCTTGTTGGGTTAATAGGCAAAGACATCTGCAATGGGGTCTGCAGATTCTCATGAGTCGGTCTTGTCTCCTCTGCCGTAGCAAAAGCGTAAGGAGTGAATCGATCCTCTAGATGATAACCAAAAGCATTGGCCCGCTCTACTTCATTTTTTGCAAGTTCACCACTCGGACATTGCACAGGAACCTGTCTAAAGGGTTGTCGTTTAAGCGAATTTGTGCATTTCCATAGCGAATAGTTTGCATAGATTGTGTAGTCCATTAAAGACAGTTTTTGTTCAAAGAAATCGCTTCGAAGTTTCCTTAAAAGTGTTCGTAGCTGTTTGGCTGCCCGGTTCCACATAATTCGGTCTCAAGGCTCTTGAGAACAAATTGCTCTTCGTCGAAGGCGCCTTTTTGTTTTGATTCGCTCTCTGGCCTCCCTTGTAAGAACAATGCCATAGCTAATTGGACGAAGCTCAGTAACAGGTGGCATTGAAGCTGCAGCAGCTATACATATATTCTCAGTAAAAATATCAACTGCATTTTCGATGTCTTCTCTAGAGTCCAGAGTTGAATTTAATTCAAAGGATCCTTCGAGGTTTTGTCTGAATGCGATGAGGTCAGTTCGGATGGTGATTAGTCGAGAGCTTGGTCTGATATTAACTCCATCCATTTGTAGTTTCACAAGAAGCACTATGTGATCGGAGTCTAAATCCCAGTTTTGACATAAGTTTGCTCTGGAATCCGGTATCCGGTATCCGGTGGTAAATTGCAAAATCAATGCAAGTTGCTGTGTGGCTTGCTACATAAGGGTATCTGGTTGGTGAACCAGTAGCAAGTATATTAGCCCCTCTGGCTGTAATGGCTTCGACTAGTTCTCGACCTCTGGGTGAATTATAGGTGTCTCCCCACATCCAATGTCGCGCGTTCCAGTCACCTCCAACCAGATACCTTTGACCGCAAGAAGCGATTATGTCAATAAAGTGCCTTACTTCGATTCTATTTCTTGGTGGACAGTATATAGCACTTACTTCCATGTCCCCCAAACTTGTGGCGACTTTTATTGAAGACATCTGAATTGTTCGTGTTTCAATAACTCTTTGTGGGAAATGATTAAGAGAACTCCTCACCAAAACTGCCGCCCCTCCGTGGCCATGATTGTGACGTGATGGTTTGTACGCTGGGTAGAATGTACATCTATCCATATATTTTTACAGTTTCTAATCGGTTGAGTCTTATCTCACTTAAGAGAAGGATGTCAACACTGTTGTTGTGCGCGAAGTGCTCAACTTCTCTAGCTTTACCCGAAATGCCATTGACATGCCAGATAAGGATCTTGAGTGCATTCATTGTTAGCCTGGAGCGTTGTTTTGGAGTTGGGGAGTTAAATTATCCTCAGTCCATAGCTTAATTGAGTTTGCCATTTCTAAAATCATATTTGCAAGCCGTTCAAGTCGTTGACTGTTCTGCTTGTTTTGCTGTTGTTGTTCCTGTTGCTGCTGCTGTAGCCACAAAAGGAATTGCTGCTGCTGCTGTTACTGGAGCTGCTGCTGCCACTTCATAAATTGGTGTTGCTGTTGTTCTAGTATTGTGTGAACGTCAACCGTATGCTGCTGTTGTGTAGTGTTTTCGCTTGATTTTGGTAAGAGAAGTTTCGCTTAAAACTCACGTAGACGGCGCTGGGCAGGTGCATTTCCGTTTCTTACTATAAAGGCGTACGATATGTTACCACTAGTCACTCCAGTAGTGCTAGGCATTTGTTGTGTTCGTTGCTGTTGAACTTGCTGTAGATCTTTTTGTTGTGGCTGTTGTCGTGATGTTTGGTTTTTGACTTTTCTAGTCTGGCTAGTCGGCAAGGGTTGACGCTGTTGGTTCTTGGGAGGGCCCATTGATCTTCGAAGGTATTCCTGATACCACTGGCAGCCTTTGTAGCTTGCCATGTGATTTCCTTCACAAAGCATACAGGTAGGCGGTTGATCTAGGGAACGTTGGCATTGCTTGGTTTCATGGTTTTCACCACATCGAGCACAGTGGGGATGACGACGGCAGTATTTGGAAGTGTGTCCATAATCCTGGCATCGTATGCATTGGGCGATTTCCGAGGTTTTTCGAACTCAGTTGCAATAAATAGTACTCCATGCGCCTTAAAAGTATGCTTTAAATAATAATCAATTGAAACAAATCTTGAAACTGACTTAACTTTACGATATCTCCGGTGTTTCCTAACCGATTTGGACGAGAGACATAACATCTCTATTTTATTTAACCCCCATTTTTACATTTTTCATATTCGATATTTTTTGTAATCGAAATCATGTGTATATCGGAAACCAGAAAAGTTATCGATAATGTGAAACAAACTTGTTCTGCTCATGGTATAGGAGAACTTATATTCTAAACCTGAAGTATCTAGCTCTTGTAGTCTCTGAGATTTACGCGTTCATACAGACCGACAGACGGACATGGCCATATCGACTCGGCTATTGATACTGATCAAGAATATATATACTTTATGGGGTCGGAGATGCTTCCTTTTGCCTGTTACATACTTTTGCAGAAAACCGTCATGCCCTGATTTACCCATTTTATGGGTTCAGGGTATAAAAATCGTTGAAGTACTGCTCCTCGGTTTAGCCATCTTACTTCACAGCAATACATTGCGTCACCATATTTAGCTTCCACACCTTCCAAAATTTTTTGGAACTGGCGTTGAGTAAGCCCATTTTTTCTTATAAAATTAATAAAAGATACAACGGTACCCATGATTTCTTTCCACGATAAAACTTTGCTTCTTGATGGACAGAACAGTGAAATGTAAATGGAACTTCTGATCCAAACTCTTGCAGTTTGCTGTTGCCTTTTCCGACAACACTTTTATTATAACCACTCATATTTTTTCCGCCGTCCGTGGTGAGGCTAGTTAATTTATCCAAGCTCAAGCAACACGTAATCAGAGATTGTTCCAAGTGGTGAAATTAATCCTCTCCCTTTGTAGTTTATTCGAATTGTGCAGTATCCGACACGTCCGTACTGTCGTCCATCGCAAGAGAGTAATAAGTAAAATACTGCGCTTAATCCTTAAGGTGTTCACGCAAGTTAGCACCCAAGTCTTCAGTGCGTCTGGTGCAAGTTCTAGCAGAGAGACTATTGTTAACCAAACTTTTTTTCAGTTCCGGGCATACCTATTCTACAGCTAAGACACAATCTTTTACAAGTTCACTGTCGGTAAATGGGCGAGAATGCTTTGCAATTATCTCTGCTACTTTATAGCTGGCAAGAACAGCTAAATCGTTTTTGTCTGTTAAAGCTTTAAAGGTATTTTGCTGATTTTTAAATGATATAAAATTTAGTTTTGGGTTCAATATCATAATGCAGCTTCAGGTTATACTCCTTAATTACGGAAATACTCTTTTGACAGATTAAACATAGTAGTTTTTCTTTAAATTTGATTAAAATATATAAATTTATCCATGATTCATTAAGAATCCGTCTTTCATCAACGATCTTTCTTTTTTTAGAAGCCATCTCGGGTGTATAAATCAGCTACAATACAGAAACATAAAAATATGTTTTTACGGAAAGAGCCATAGTTTTGTCCCGTTTTGGTGTTTTTTGCTACCGGATAACTGAGTTCACTCGCTCGCTAGCAATAATGGATGAGTGCTACGGCACACAAGCATTAAATCAAAAGTGAGTAGATAGTTTTTTGAATATATGCGTATGGCAAATGTCGGCGCGTGAGCATCGCAAGAAGGATGGGTGAATATGTAAACACTAAAATTGAGCGATCAAGCAAAAACTAAATGGCCAATAATAAGACACCATGGTATGTAAAAAAACACTCGGTTGATACATGTGTATTCTGTCGACTTCTATTATTTGTGCATGAATTTTTTTGTTTACTTGCGCTTATACCTATTTTTGTTTGTAGCGAGTGCGACCGTCACACTTTTCTTAAAAATTAATGGGTGTATGAACAAAATAATAACGGCACTTCGTATGAGCGAAAGCATAATATTGCTGGCACCCATAGCGCACAGAGAAAAAAGAGGAAAAAGCTTTTCTTTAATTACTTATTCATCATCTTCGTGAAAAATATCATCAACTTTGGATTTTGGATTCTTCATTAACGTAAGAATTCCTAGTGCCAATTTGCTTCAAATAACTAATAGGCATTTGTTAATCGTAACAGCATTTGCCATTTCGGAGCAGTCCATATCTAGAAAAATGTGAGTATTATGTATAACTGTTTGTGCTGTAAATGTACCTTCAAAGATTTACCTGACACTCAATATAGAATTTAGTGTGCTTAAATGCATCCTATTTCGAAGCTTCGACTTTACAATATTTACATTGCTAAAAACGCGTTCGACCTCGGCGTTAGACCAGGGCAATGTCAGTATATGCATTGCAAAGTTTGCCAACTCCAAGAATCGCTGATTCCCTGCAGAACCCTATATTTAAGAACCTCTATCCAAAATTTGCATGTATCTTCTGTATTCTCCCAATTAACCAAATGTATGCTTTTGTATTGTTGCTCTAGAGTGGAAATGTTGTCAATTTTAACATTTTTCAAAATATTTATGATGTTTTTTTTCCTGCTTTAAGACATTTTTAGCAGAGAATTTGTCAACTTCTCTCAAAACACTTAAATTATCAGGCAGTCTAAAATGATAGAATGTACAATTAAAAGAGTCAATAAATAACAATGTGCAAGCTAAAAATGATTAATTACCTTTGATTTAGTTGCTTTATAAGTTCCACTATAAAATTTGTGCAAACCTCTTGTAAAATTTATTCCAAATATTTCTCCACATTCAGCTCCTTGATTTTACGTTCAAATTCATATCCTTGGTAAAGATCATTCATTGCAAGCTGCTCAAAATCATCAAGTTGGAGAATATCAATATTTAAATCAATTAGAATGACTTTTGCCTTAAGCACATTAATAGTTAGTATCAGTTCGTTAAGTAATTCGCATTTTCTTGAGAACGGGTTTCAGAAAAACTAAATAAAAATAATTAGTATTATCTTTAAACATGGAGCTTAAAATTTGGGCTTTGTGGCATTTTTCTTCCACTGCCGCAATTCGGAAATGCACTTTTAGCTCCACCCACTGGTCCAGAATGCGGGACACTGCATTTTCTATTGACAGCCACCGATTGTCGGATACTTTTGGAATTTCGAGCGGAATCTTTTTGGGTGAAACAGAACTTATATATAAATAAATTATGACTACATATAACACAAGTTGACAATCACTTAGAAAAACAAAATTTGACATCACACGGCCTATATTAAATGCTGCGAAGATGTTAGTAAAGAAGTCAGGTATAAATATGTAAACACACATTGTGAAACTGTTCACCCATACAAACCTCATCTGCGTTAATACTTTGATACACCTTCTTGTATTGAATTTGGCGCTTAGAGCTTTTTGAAAACCATTTATAGGTTTCGTAAATTATGAATTCCACGCTCTCTGGTAGAAATTGTTTACAAGCATGGTTATCGGCAAGTTGTACGGAATGACAAGCGCATTTTATTAAAACAAGGGACGGAATATCCTTTTTTAATAGCTGGAAGACACTTTTGTTCGTTCCCACCATAACGTTGGCATTTTCTGTTCTAATACCCACCATATTTTTTTAAATTTAACTTGAAGCGGTGCAATTCCTCTTTTAAACCAACCACATTACCTTCTGCTGTTCCGTTCTCCAGCGAAATGAGGCTTAAGAAAGTGGTAACAGAGATCACGAGTTTGGGAAAAATAATTAATTACCACGCCTAGGGATAAACACATAAAAAATAAGTTGAATTTGAAAATTGAAATAAATTACCCCGTAGCTTTGTGTCGGATATGTCTGTACTTTTATCAGGAAGCAAACTGAACTTCCTTTTACCAACATCTTTAAACAAGTCTTCTGTAAAATGCAAGCACATTTTTAATAATGTTTGTGCATTTTCCACTTCATAGTTTTATATTTATTGCAGTCTTGCTGTTGTCGAAATGTTGTGTGCACAAGGTGCTTAAATGATTTACGCTGGAAATCGAGAAATGGGAAGAATTTAATATTAAATTTTTAAATTATTATACACTAAAAATAACCAAATAATAAATACCAAGCTCATTGTCATCCAAGTATTCTTATATTTAATCTGCCTTATACTGAAATCAAGTTCGTATATTGAGCTTAATTCAATACCAGTGTGCTTAATTTTGGGCTTAAATCAATTTCAGAAGTGGAACTGAAAATGGGATTGCCATTCTTGAATATAAACTGTTTTAGGATTACTTTGAGTTCATAAATCGAGCTTATAATATGATTCCCATTCTTGAACGTTGCCAAATTTGGTATTAAAATTAGTTAAAAAATCAATTTATTATAAGGATTGCCTTTCTTGAATTTCACCTGTTTTGGGATTGATTTCAGCCATACATACGTTCTGAAATCAATCCGAACAATCTAAAGTCGACTTCTATTAAGAATTTGGGATTTAAAATAACGTTCGTGTATTGAGTCCATCGGCTTCAGTTTAAGAATTTCCGACCTTATCCAGATAATGAAACCGTAAAGCTACGATTTGACACCGTTTGGCTTGATTTTTCTTTTCGGAAATGTGTTTTGAATTGGCTCAACAGCTAAGGCACTCGACGCAGAAAGGCTCAAAACCTGTCCCGGTAAGTAAAAACAAATACAATTTTAATGGTTGTCTCTAATTTCTTATATTTCTTGAATAAGAACATATAAACTTAAGAAACAGTAGTTGAACCAAGTACGACATTCTCGGTTAGTGTAATTCCGTACTTAGTCAGAAATCAAGTTCGAATTGTTGGGTTATAAGTACGGAATACTTGATTTTTTCTATGAGTGTATGTACTTCCAAACAAAGTAAATATTTTCTGAGTAAACCTTTTTAAATTTTTGTAGTTTTCAGATGGCAAACTCCCATAGAAATCCAACAAGTTAATTTTTTCCTTAAAACCGATTTTAAGTGTTTTATCACTTTGCAAATCTATTACGTTGATTTGCAAATCGGTTAGTATGTAATCGATATCCACTGCAAACGGATTTTCTAAAATCTGCATCTAACGTTAGATTTTTTTGAAATGAGCAAACCGGCTTTCAAAATTTATTTTATTTTTCTACTGCTTTCTTACAACTTGATAAATGTTCGAGTTTCCTTTCATCGATATGCTTGAAAAATAATTTAAGTTTTATTTCAAATGATTTATCATCTGAAAACATACATTGATATGCAATCAATTTATTTTGCCCATGTAAACGTGTATTGAGTATATTCAGTTTGGCAGACAAATCAACTAAAAAGCCAAGATCTACAACCCACTAGTGGTTTGAAAGATCGGGTATTGCCTTTCCTTTCATCTCCATAAATGTACATATTCTTTCCTCAAATAAAACAAGTAAGAAGGCTCTAGTCGGGAGATCCCGACTAGAAAATACCCTGAACTCAGATTTTTTTTTGATGATTTATTAAGTGTAGAACCTGTACAAACATAAAAGTACCTTAACAACACATGGAAGAATAGGAAAAATAAAACCAAACCACATAATGTAGTATGAGGATTATTGGGTATTGGAGTCTTATTGACGTCCAATAGTCTTGGCAAAGCCAAGCCGTTTAAGTCGCCTTAGAGGGCGAGCAGTGAGTAGTTGTCTTGCAAGTAGGCTGCGGTGTCTTAGCAATCTGCCACTGTATCTGCTCGTGTGTCCACAAATCTGCTCTTCCACTGTATGCAGATTAAAGTCTCTGTGAAGTGTTGAACCGCGTACGTACCAGGGACAGTGTGTGATCTGTCTTAGTACACGATTTTGCAGCACCTGTATACGTTTATAATTTGCTTTGGCTGCGATCGACCAAATCTGTATTCTATAAAGCCAAATTGGAACAATACAGTGGGCATACACAGCTCTTTTGCACGTAAGCGGCTCCTTCTATTGATTAGCCAATGCAGTTGCTGTATTCGGTGTCAACATTTTTTCACTGTGGCCTTAAGATGTGGCCCGAAAGTAAGGCGCTTGTCAGGGTGATGCCAAGATATTTAGCTTAAGATGGCTGGTCAAGGGTAACTCCCTCGAGCTGAATGGCAGGGGTATTCATTACGAGTCTTTTTAGTGTGAAACAGGTGTTGGTTGTTTTCAGCGAATTGACCTTTAGATTTCATCGTTTGCACCAAACTGCAAGAGTGTTAACGTAACCCTGTAGTCCATTAGCAGCTTCAACGCAACAGCTGGAGTTGTATATGACTGCGATGTCATCTGCATAAGTTGCAATAAGAGCCTTAGAGGGAGCTATCATGTTTTGACTGCTGGGCCTGGGTATATCGGCAGTATACAGCGAATAGAGCAAGCGGACTATATCTCTATAGAATTTGTTTAACGTGGCATGTTCCAGTATAGGATTAAAACCACGGTGCACGTATATCCGAGGATATGGCACAGCGAGTCTGGTTTAAGCGCCAACTAACGCCCCTGTAACGGTACCAGTTTTTTAAATACACACTGTTCGGGTGTGCATTATCCCAATTGGTGAGGGTTAGCAACTATCAGCGAAAACACAACCACCACGATACTCCCACAAGGGGGCCTACCTCAATGAGTTGCCTTAGAAGACAAACTCAACCCGTGGTACCGACTAAAGGACTCGGTTGGCCTCCCTATTTCAGTCCCGACAGACTCGGATTTAGGGCACCAGGAGGGTGTCACTTTTAGTCGCCTCGTACGACAAGCAGTGACATACTGTAGTGGATATTCTGCTGCCCGCCAACCACACGGGTGAACCAGTTTTGACTAAGAAGCCCGGGACTGGTAACCCAAGTGTCTCTTTTAGTCGCCTCATACGACAAGCAGTGACATACTGTGGTGGATATTCTCCTGCCCGCCAACCACACGGGTGAACCAGTTTTGACTAAGAAGCCCGGGACTGGTAACCCAAGTGTCTCTTTTAGTCGCCTCATACGACAAGCAGTGACATACTGTGGTGGATATTCTCCTGCCCGCCAACCACACGGGTGAGCGAATAGAGCAGCGGTCCGAGAACACTGCCCTGTGGGACTACAGTTCTCATGAGGTAGACCTTAAACTCTCGTCCTTCAAGATATGTCCTTAGCAGGCCATAGTACGGTGCAGGTAAGAGGTCTTTGCCAATTGCCAATTTGCTTCAAATAACTAATAGGCATTTGTTAATCGTAACAGCATTTGCCATTTCGGAGCAGTCCATTTCTAGAAAAATGTGAGTATTATGTATAACTGTTTGTGCTGTAAATGTATCTTCAAAGATTTACCTGACACTCAATATAGAATTCAGTGTGCTTAAATGCATCCTATTTCGAAGCTTCGACTTTACAATATTTACATTGCTAAAAACGCGTTCGACCTCGGCGTTAGACCAGGGCAATGTCAGTATATGCATTGCAAAGTTTGCCAACTCCAAGAATCGCTGATTCCCTGCAGAACCCTATATTAAAGAACCTCTATCCAAAATTTGCATGTATCTTCTGTATTCTCCCAATTAACCAAATGTATGCTTTTGTATTGTTGCCCTAGAGTGGAAATGTTGTCAATTTTAACATTTTTCAAAACATTTATGATGTTTCTTTTCCTGCTTTAAGACATTTTTAGCAGAGAATTTGTCAACTTCTCTCAAAACACTTAAATTATCAGGCAGTCTAAAATGATAGAATGTACAATTAAAAGAGTCAATAAATAACAAAGTGCAAGCTAAAAATGATTAATTACCTTTGATTTAGTTGCTTTATAAGTTCCACTATAAAATTTGTGCAATTCTCTCGTTAAATTGATTCCAAATATTTCTCCACATTCAGCTCCTTGATTTTACGTTCAAATTCATATCCTTGGTAAAGATCATTCATTGCAAGCTCCTCAAAATCATCAAGTTGGAGAATATCAATATTTAAATCAATTAGAATGACTTTTGCCTTAAGCACATTAATAGTTAGTATCAGTTCGTTAAGTAATTCGCATTTTCTTGAGAACGGGTTTCAGAAAAACTAAATAAAAATAATTAGTATTATCTTTAAACATGGAGCTTAAAACTTGGGCTTTGTGGCATTTTTCTTCCACTGCCGCAATTCGGAAATGCACTTTTAGCTCCACCCACTCGTCCAGAACACGGGACACTGCATTTTCTATTGACAGCCACCGATTGTCGGATACTTTTGGAATTTCGAGCGGAATCTTTTTGGGTGAAACAGAACTTAAATATAAATAAATTATGAATACATATAACACAAGTTGACAATCACTTAGAAAAACAAAATTTGACATCACACGGCCTATATTAAATGCTGCGAAGATGTTAGTAAAGAAGTCAGGTATAAATATGTAAACACACATTGTGAAACTGTTCACCCATACAAACCTCATCTGCGTTAATACTTTGATACACCTTCTTGTATTGAATTTGGCGCTTAGAGCTTTTTGAAAACCATTTATAGGTTTCGTAAATTATGAATTCCACGCTCTCTGGTAGAAATTGTTTACAAGCATGGTTATCGGCAAGTTGTACGGAATGACAAGCGCATTTTATTAAAACAAGGGACGGAATATCCTTTTTTAATAGCTGGAAGATACTTTTGTTCGTTCCCACCATAACGTTGGCATTTTCTGTTCTAATACCCACCATATTTTTTTTAAATTTAACTTGAAGCGGTGCAATTCCTCTTTTAAACCAACCACATTACCTTCTGCTGTTCCGTTCTCCAGCGAAATGAGGCTTAAGAAAGTGGTAACAGAGATCACGAGTTTGGGAAAAATAATTAATTACCACGCCTAGGAATAAACACATAAAAAATAAGTTGAATTTGAAAATTGAAATAAATTACCCCGTAGCTTTTTTTTCCGAACAATCTAAAGTCGACTTCTATTAAGAATTTGGGATTTAAAATAACGTTCGTGTATTGAGTCCATCGGCTTCAGTTTAAGAATTTCCGACCTTATCCAGATAATGAAACCGTAAAGCTACGATTTGACACCGTTTGGCTTGATTTTTCTTTTCGGTGTAATATATAATTTAACACGCGCAAGCTTGAGTTTGCTGTCAACGTCGTTGCGCCGGATGCCGTCGCGACGGAGTTGCAGTTGAAACCGGAGCCGCACACGCGCAACCTAGAAGCTCATACGCGCAAGCAGCCTGATCGCCCGCTGGAGACGTCAACTCAGCATTCTGCTGTCATTCCGGCCGACAGCGGTGGCTTCATGGTGCGCTGCAGCCTGACTTAGCTTTAGTTTTAAATTTGTTCTCTTAACGTTCAAACGAACGTATTAATAAAAACAAATCGTAATAATCCTTTAACTAATAAATAAAGAGTTAATAAAGATAATCCTTTGATTAATTAATAAAGTGATTTCTTTTAATTGGCGCCCAACCGAAAAAACCCAATTGTTTTACAAGCGATCGTTCAATCGCTAACCGTAAGAACTCCTTAAGCAAACGCTAAGAGCCGCGGTGCAATAAAACAACAATTAAAACAAAAAAAAAAAAAAACAACACAGAAAAATCTAAGCAAACGCGAAGTAAAGAGAGTGATATAACAAAACAACAGTGAATAAAACACTCAACAACAACAATTAAAACAAAAAGAACATAACAAAAAAAAATAAGCAAACACGAAGTAAAGTGAGCGATATAACAAAACAACAGTGAATAGAACACTCAACAACAACAATAAAAACGAGACGCAGAAAAAATTACGATATCAAACAATAAAGTGAATGTTATAACAAAAACAATAGTGAATAAACTCACGGTGTCAATAAAATTTTGTGACTTCAACATCAACAAATAAAGCAAAAACACACAACAATAAATTCAACGTTATAACAAAACAATAGTGAATAAACTCACAACGTCAATAGAAGCAATTTTGTGCAAAAAAATTGAATTAAACAACAAAGTACTGGAAAAATATAAGAAGCAATTTTGTGCAAAAAAAAAAAAAAAAAAAAAATTGAATTAAACAACAAAGTACTAAAAAAATTTAATCAAGAAAAAAACACACACACAAAAAAAAAAAATATAAAACCCCAGCCAAGAGAGCTGAGCGAGTTACACCAACAACAACATCAACAACAGCAACAGCTACGAGCGACTGGCAATATTTAACTGGAAAATAACGTATCGCAGCGGCCACCACACCATCTGATTTAAGCGCATATTTCAAAATGTAAGTGAGATGTTCATTTGCTTACAATTCAAATAAATATAATAAAATTATAAGAGCTGTTTAATGTGAGATGTTATTACTTTCGAAATAAAGTTAAACAAGATTTTGCCTGTTGCAATAAAGTGTAAGAAACCTTTGATAAGTCAGAGTTAAAATTTATTCAGAAACAGTCTGTTTTATGTCGTACCAAACCAAAGCGGACGACAGTAGTGGCGACGAATTGATAACTGCGTATCTAGAACAGCGGTCTTTAGAAGAAACAAGAAAAATGCATGCAGATCAAATTGCATTTTTAGAGGGAAAGGTTCAAGCAGCCCTTGACCAACAAGCTAAATTATTTGAACAAAAGATAGCCTCCCTGACAGACCAGCTTAATAAAAATAGAGTCTCTGCACCGCAGATAGAAGTTTTCCACGAAATAGAAATCGATCCAGGGTTCCGTTGCGACGAATCCCTAGATATTATAAAGTCCGTCCCCGACTTTGACGGGAAATTAGAGAACTATGTTTCATGGAAGCAAGCCGCTTCCGTTGCCTACAAGTTGTTCGAGCCATACAACGGCAGTTCAAGACATTATCAAGCAGTTGCTATAATCAGAAATAAAGTAGGAGGACCAGCAGTTGCTGTGCTGGCCTCATTCAACACAGTGTTGAATTTTAAAGCTATTATTGCTAGGCTAGATTTCACATACGCCGACAAGACACCGGTACATGTAATTCAACAGCAGCTTAACACGCTTCAGCAGGGCAGCCTGCCACTGCTACAATATTTTGGTGAGGTCGAGAGAAATCTCACCTTGTTAACAAATAAAACATTTATGACACATGATCCTGCTGCAGCGGCAGTATTAAATGAAAAGTTTAGAAGTGATGCACTTCATGTTTTCGTATCAGGGCTGACAAAGTCACTGAAGTGGGCAGTGTTCCCGGCACAACCCACTGACATCCCCTCATCCTTAGCTTTAGCCCAAGAGGCCGAATCAAGCAACGAAAGAGGCATCTTTGCAGCAAATTTTGCAAAACACCTTGAGGAGAAACCCCAAAAACTAAATTCACAAAAGTCTCAAAACTGGCGTCAGAACGCCCAACAGGGAAAAGAGGATAGTTCTCAAAACAGGAATCCTTAATATCAGAAAAATCAAAGAGACAAAGATGACCAACAAAAACAAAAACAAGTGCCGGGGGCCCGAGCCGATGGAGGTAGATCCATCCTCAGGCACTAGGCAAACTACCCAAGGCTATAGAAACAACCAAGGTTATTGGGGTCAATCTATGAGGACCCAGCAGAACCTTAACCATCTTCCACAAGATGAGAGTAGCGATGACTACGAGTCACGGTCGCAGCATGAAATGACAAAAGTCGAAGACGATTTGTCCGAAAGTTGTAATTTTTTAGCGGAAGCTCCCTGCTTCCAGGGGCTTCGAAAAACTATATAAAACCCATTCCCGAACTGGCTCATTGGGTGTCAGTTGACAACCCTTTTCAAGTAAAATCAATTCATGGCCACACCAAGATTAAACAGAAATGCCTTATTCACCTTTTCAGCGTAAAGTCCTACTTTTTCATGCTGGAGTCACTTAATGACTTTGATGGCATAATTGGCCTAGATTTGTTAAAACAGGTTAATGCCCAAATAGATTTAACAAACAACGTAATTAAACACGACAATGGGATTGAAAAAATCGAGTTCACTAAATGCCAACAGGTGAGCCCTATTCGGATTAATGACACGGATGTCCCTCCTGTTATCAGATCCACCTTTGATAAAATGATCAGCAAAATGGTAAAAGCATTTGCAGATGTTAACGAATCCCTACCGTACAACATAAATACGGTTGCTACTATACCAAAGGATGACGAGCCGGTTTACTCAAAGCTCTATCCGTACCCGCAAGGCGTGTCTGACTTTGTCAACGCAGAGGTTGAACAACTTCTGGCGAATGGCATTATACGACCGTCAAAGTCCCCCTATAATAAGCCAATATGGGTTGCCGACAAAAAAGGCATCGACGATGCGGGGCATAAACAGAAGCGTCTGGTTATTGATTTTAGGAAATTAAATCAAAAGACAACCGACGACAAATATCCTATCCCATCCATTTCGACTATATTGTCAAATTTGGCGAGGCCCAGTATTTCACTAAGCTAGACCTCAAGTCAGGGTTTCACCAAATCGAATTGGCTGAAAGGGATATTAAAAAGACAGCATTCTCTGTCAACAACGAGAAGTATGAGTTTTGCAGACTCCCCTTCGGGCTAAAAAATGCCCCAAGTATTTTTCAACGAGCCATTGATGATGTGCTCCGCGAACGAAATGGTGGGATTTGTTACGCTTACGTTGATGATGTAATAATTTTCTCCAAGTCCCAAGAAGAACATGTCAAAGACATTGAGTGCGTCCTGAGGAAACTTAGGGATGCAGGCATGCGGGTGTCCCAAGAAAAGTCCAAGTTTTTCAAAAAAAAAACCTAGAATATTTGGGATTTACAGTGTGCAGAGGCGGGATTCAATCCTCGCCCGATAAAGTGAAAGCTATTAAGGACTATCCCCAACCAAAAACTTTATTTGCTCTTAGATCATTTTTAGGTCTAGCACGCTATTATAGCTGCTTTATAATGGGTTTTGCCAGCATCGCAAGGCCCCTAACAGATATCTTGAAAGGCGAAAACGGCAAAGTAAGTGCCAATTACTCAAGAAAAGTAATAATAGACTTGTCACCAGAGCAAATCGAAGCCTTCGATAGACTAAAAAATATATTGGCCTCTGAAGATGTCATGCTGTCCTACCCAAACTACAAAAAGCCCTTTGACCTCACAACTGACGCGTCTGGCTACGGACTGGGTGCAGTACTGTCTCAAAACGGCCGCCCGATAACAATGATCTCACGAACATTGCGAGGCAACGAGGTAAATTTTGCCACAAATGAGCGTGAACTTCTCGCCATTGTATGGGCACTCAAAAACCTCAGAAATTACTTGTATGGTGTCAAAAATTTTAACATCCATACAGATCACCAGCCATTAACTTTTTCGGTATCGGACAAAAACCCGAATGCCAAAATAAAGCGTTGGAAAGCCTTCATTGATGAACACAACGCAAATATTATTTATAAACCCGGAAAAGAGAATTTGGTAGCAGACGCTCTGTCTCGCCAAAATGTCAATGCGTTAGAGGATTCAGCAGACTCAGATGCTGCCACTATCCACAGTGAGGAATCCCTCACATATACCATTGAAGCAACAGACAAACCGGTAAATTGCTTTCGGAACCAAATCATTCTAGAAGACGGGACTATTCCCCAACAAAAGACGTATATTTTGTTTAAGACAAAAACTCGTCACATTATCAATTTCTCCGATCGCAATACATTACTACAAAGCATTAAAGATGCAGTAAACACTGACGTAACCAACGCAATTCATTGTGAGTTACCTATACTAGCTTTCATCCAACACGGTCTGGTTGAGGCATTTCCTTCTACCACCTTTAGATATTGCAAGAATTTGGTCACAGACATTGTGAACCCAGCAGATCAGAGGGAAATTGCGACAGCTGAACATAATCGCGCACATAGAGCAGCGCAAGAAAACGCGAAACAGATACTTAGAGAGTATTTTTTCCCAAAAATGGGTCACTTAACGTTGGAAATAGCCGCAAACTGTAGAATTTGTGTTATGAGTAAACACGATCGGCACCCAAAAAAACAAGAAATAGGGAAAACCCCGATACCATCGTATGCAGGAGAAATGTTGCATGTAGATGTTTACTCCACGGCCGGTAAATACTTCCTTACTTGCATCGACAAGTTTTCCAAGTTCGCAGTAGTACAACCTATACGGTCTCGAGCAATCGTGGACATAAAATCTCCACTTCTGCAACTTTTGAACATGTTTCCCAAAACAAAAGCGTTTTACTCCGACAATGAGAAATCCTTGAACTCAGAAACCATTAAGTCAATGCTCAGCAATAACTTTGGTATCGAGATTTCAAACGCCCCACCCCTGCATAGCTCTTCCAATGGACAAGTCGAGCAGTTCCATGGCACTCTTGGGGATATAGCACGCTGCTGTAAGTTGGAATCACAGGTAGAAGACACTGTCGAGAACATTCTCCTTGCAACCATAAAATACAACAGGTCAATCCATTCAGTGACAAACGAAAGACCTATAGACGTAATTCACGCAGCCTCAAAAAACAGTACAGTGCAGATTAAAGAAAAAATCGCATCAGCACAGAACAAAACACTAGACTACATGAATAAAAACAGGGTCTTTAAGTCGTACTTGGTAGGCGATAAGGTTTGAATAAAGAACAACAAAAGATTGGGAAACAAACTTTCACCCATATGTACAGAAGCTGTAGTGGAGGCAGACCTAGGTACGACGGTTCATATTAAAGGGAGGGTGGTCCATAAGGACAACCTTAGGTAGGTTTTAGACATTCAAAATAACAACAATCAAAATTTTAACAAAAAATTTTTTTATAGGTTTACGTATCTTTTCAGTTTAACGATAGCTACCATGACTTTGACCGAAGCGACACTGAGACTGAACGACTACTCCCACGCGGACTAAATACCTATAATTGACGGAGCATGACAATCTGGGACTCGTACACTTACATGGGACACACAACGAACTTGACCTCTTTTGAAACTTACATTGACGAGACTTGGACATTGATAGACAGCCTACCCAAAGACCATATGAAACAGGTACTAAAAAATGACTTACAACATATAGCCACTCTAATAGCTTCTCCGACTGTACACCACCGACAAAGACGTAGCATTAACATGATAGGTAGCGCCCTTAAGGCAATTTCAGGAACCCCAGATTTTGATGACTGGAAACAAATAAAATTCAAGCAGAGTCAGTTAATAGAATCCGAGAGTAGGCAGATAGAGATTAACAGTAAATTTCAAGACAGGCTTAATGGCGTTTCAAGGGCTCTTAACGAAATTTTAAAGCCAGATTCAGAGGTCGAGCATTTTTATGCAACAATTTAGCAAAAAACAGGATGATAATAACAAACCTTGAGGACTTAATCCTTACCGTTACACTTGCAAAAATAAATTTAATTAGCCCCCTCATATTAGACAGCATCGATATAAAGGAATTGTTAAATGAACATCTCACCAATATTAGCATAACTGACCTTTTAGAGGTCTCTCAAATTAAAGCTTTTCAAAATGCCGAACTATTGTATTTCCTAATAAAATATCCCAAACCTTTGCTTAATTGTAAAAAAATAGACATTCTCCCTGTTCAGCATAATAATGTAATAAAAGACTTAGAAGAAGAAAAAACTCTGGCCGACTGCGGAACAAAGACCTTCGCTGTACGTGACTGCGCCACCACTGTGAGCACCACCTTCTGCAAAAGACTGGAAGGTACTACTTGCGCCCAACAGTTAGTATCTGGAACCGTCGCACAATGTGCCACACGCCCCGGACACTTAGCGCCCGTAGTAGTAATCGGCGAAGGCATCACTGTAATAAACAACGCAACCATGCAAGTGGTAGACAGCGCCGGCAACAGCCAGACGATTGCGGGAACTTTCCTCGCATCATTCGATGATAACATTTCGTTGAATGTGACCCGGTACGTAAACCACCGGGGCATCCTGAAGAGGAAACCAGCGGTATCCACATCAGCCGTCGTGAACGTCACCCTCTTCAGGGAGCACCTAAGCCTCCGATATCTACATGATCTGACCATAAAGAAACTCGGTCATATTGGGGATCTTAGATCAGGACTATCTTCACGGTCCTATGGCTGCTTAACGCTTGTCGCCTTACTCCTGCTCTTCGTGGTTACCTGGAAGCTATACCAACGCAGAATAATAAAAAAGAAACTTTAAACTTGTAGCGTTAGGAACAAACATACAAATAAATAAATAAAATAAACCCGAAGACGCGTTTCAGCCGAGAAGGGGAGGAGTTAACACGCGCAAGCTTAAGTTTGCTGACAACGTCGTTGCGCCGGATGCCGTCGCGACGGAGTTGCAGTTGAAACCTGAGCCGCACACGCGCAAGCTAGAAGCTCGCACGCGCAAGCAGCCTGATCGCCCGCTGGAGACGTCAACTCAGCATTCTGCTGACATTCCGGCCGACAGCGGTGGCTTCATGGTGCGCTTTAGCCTGACTTAGCTTAAGTTTTAAATTTGTTCTCTTAACGTTCAAACGAACGTATTAATAAAAACAAATCGTAATAATCCTTTAACTAATAAATAAAGAGTTTATAAAGATAATCCTTTGATAAATTAATGAAGTGATTTCTTTGAATTTATACACTAACTGCTGTGAAAATGTGTTTTGAATTGGCTCAACAGCTAAGGCACTCGACGCAGAAAGGCTCAAAACCTGTCCCGGTAAGCAAAAACAAATAAAATTTTAATGGTTGTCTCTAATTTCTTATATTTCTTGAATAAGAACATATGAACTTAAGAAACAGTATTTGAACCAAGTACGACATTCTCGGTTAGTGTAATTCCGTACTTAGTCAGAAATCAAGTTCGAATTGTTGGGTTATAAGTACGGAATACTTGATTTTTTCTATGAGTGTATGTACTTCCAAACAAAGTAAATATTTTCTGAGTAAACCTTTTTAAATTTTTGTAGTTTTCAGATGGCAAACTCCTATAGAAATCCAACAAGTTAATTTTTTCCTTAAAACCGATTTTAAGTGTTTTATCACTTTGCAAATCGGTTAGTATATAATCGATATCCACTGCAAACGGATTTTCTAAAATCTGCATCTAACGTTCGATTTTTTTGAAATGAGCAAACCGGCTTTCAAAATTTATTTTATTTTTCTACTGCTTTCTTACAACTTGATAAATGTTCGAGTTTCCTTTCATCGATATGCTTGACAAATAATTTAAGTTTTATTTCAAATGATTTATCATCTGAATACATACATCAATCAATTTATTTTTCCCATGTAAAAGTGTATTGAGTATATTCAGTTTGGCAGACAAATCAACTAAAAAGCCAAGATCTACAACCCACTAGTGGTTTGAAAGATCGGGTATTGCCTTTCCTTTCATCTCCATAAATGTAGATATTCTCAGATTTTTTTTTTTTTTTGATGATTTATTAAGTGTAGAACCTGTACAAACATAAAAGTACCTTAACAACACATGGAAGAATAGGAAAAATAAAACCAAACCACATAATGTAGTATGAGGATTATTGGGTATTGGAGTCTTATTGACGTCCAATAGTCTTGGCAAAGCCAAGCCGTTTAAGTCGCCTTAGAGGGCGAGCAGTGAGTAGTTGTCTTGCAAGTAGGCTGCGGTGTCTTAGCAATCTGCCACTGTATCTGCTCGTGTGTCCACAAATCTGCTCTTCCACTGTATGCAGATTAAAGTCTCTGTGAAGTGTTGAACCGCGTACGTACCAGGGACAGTGTGTGATCTGTCTTAGTACACGATTTTGCAGCACCTGTATACGTTTATAATTTGCTTTGGCTGCGATCGACCAAATCTGTATTCTATAAAGCCAAATTGGAACAATACAGTGGGCATACACAGCTCTTTTGCACGTAAGCGGCTCCTTCTATTGATTAGCCAATGCAGTTGCTGTATTCGGTGTCAACATTTTTTCACTGTGGCCTTAAGATGTGGCCCGAAAGTAAGGCGCTTGTCGAGGGTGATGCCAAGATATTTAGCTTAAGATGGCTGGTCAAGGGTAACTCCCTCGAGCTGAATGGCAGGGGTATTTATCACGAGTCTTTATAGTGTGAAACAGGTGTTGGTTGTTTTCAGCGGATTGACCTTTAGATTTCATCGTTTGCACCAAACTGCAAGAGTGTTAACGTAACCCTGTAGTCCATTAGCAGCTTCAACGCAACAGCTGGAGTTGTATATGACTGCGATGTCATCTGCATAAGTTGCAATAAGAGCCTTAGAGGGAGCTATCATGTTTTGACTGCTGGGCCTGGGTATATCGGCAGTATACAGCGAATAGAGCAGCGGTCCGAGAACACTGCCCTGTGGGACTACAGTTCTCATGAGGTAGACCTTAAACTCTCGTCCTTCAAGATATGTCCTTAGCAGGCCATAGTACGGTGCAGGTAAGAGGTCTTTAATTTTGCACAATAGGCCAACATGCCAGACTTTGTCAAAGGCCTGCTGCATATCAATGAAGACTGCCTCCGAGTACTCCTGGTCGTCAAACGCCTGCAAGATGTGTTTTACCAATCTGTGAACTTGTTCGACAGTGCCATGTCCTCCTCGGAAGCCAAATTGATGATCTGGCAATATACTGCATTGGCTTATAATCACAGTAATCCTATTAGCAATAAGCCTTTCCCATACTTTAGACAGGGAGGGTAAAAGACTTATTGGGCGATATGACTCAGGTTCAGCTTCTGGCTTACCTGGCTTGTGAATCATCAAAATCGCAGCCAATTTCCACTGCTTTGGGAACTCTTTTACTCTAATAAAAGCATTAAATATCAATGCAATATAAAGTAAGGCTCTTGTAGGCAAGGCCTTCAACGTAGCATGGCAAATTTTATCAATACCTGGAGCTTTATTTTTCGGCAGTAATTGGATGACTTCAGCTATTTCTTCAATCCTTGTTGGGTTAATAGGCAAAGACATCTGCAATGGGGTCTGCAGATTCTCATGAGTCTGTCTTGTCTGCTCTGCCGTAGCAAAATCGTAAGGAGTGAATCGATCCTCTAGATGATAACCAAAAGCATTGGCCTGCTCTACTTCATTTTTGGCAAGTTCACCACTCGGACATCGCACAGGAACCTGTCTAAAGGGTTGTCGTTAAAGCGATTTTGTACATTTCCATAGCGAATAGTTTGCATAGATTGTGTAGTCCATGGAAGACAGTTTTTGTTCAAAGAAATCGCTTCGAAGTTTCCTTAAAAGTGTTCGTAGCTGTTTGGCTGCCCGGTTCCACATAATTCGGTCTCAAGGCTCTTGAGAACGAATTGCTCTTCGTCCAAGGCGCCTTTTTGTTTTGATAAGCTCTTTGGCCTCCCTTGTGAGAACAATGCCATAGCTAATTGGAGGAAGCTCAGTAACAGGTGGCGTTGAAGCTGCAGCAGCTATACATATATTCTCAGTAAGAATATCAACTGCATTTTCGATGTCTTCTCTAGAGTCCAGAGTTGAATTTAATTCAAAGGATCCTTCGAGGTTTTGTCTGAATGCGATGAGGTCAGTTCGGCTGGTGATTAGTCGAGAGCTTGGTCTGATATTAACTCCATCCATTTGTAGTTTCACAAGAAGCGCTATGTTATCGGAGTCTATATCCCAGTTTTGACATATGTTTGCTCTGGAATCCGGTATCCCATGGTAAATTGCAAAATCAATGGAAGTTGCTGTGTGGCTTGCTACATAAGAGTATCTGGTTGGTGAACCAGTAGCAAGTATATTAGCCCCTCTGGCTGTAATGGCTTCGACTAGTTCTCGACCTCTGGGTGAATTATAGGTGTCTCCCCACATCCAATGTCGCGCGTTCCAGTCACCTCCAACCAGATACCTTTGACCGCAAGAAGCGATTATGTCAATAAAGTGCCTTACTTCGATTCTATTTCTTGGTGGACAGTATATAGCACTTACTTCCATGTCCCCCAAACTTGTGGCGACTTTTATTGAAGACATCTGAATTGTTCGTGTTTCAATAACTCTTTGTGGGAAATGATTAAGAGAACTCCTCACCAAAACTGCCGCCCCTCCGTGGCCATGATTGTGACGTGATGGTTTGTACGCTGGGTAGAATGTACATCTATCCATATATTTTTACAGTTTCTAATCGGTTGAGTCTTATCTCACTTAAGAGAAGGATGTCAACACTGTTGTTGTGCGCGAAGTGCTCAACTTCTCTAGCTTTACCCGAAATGCCATTGACATGCCAGATAAGGATCTTGAGTGCATTCATTGTTAGCCTGGAGCGTTGTTTTGGAGTTGGGGAGTTAAATTATCCTCAGTCCATAGCTTAATTGAGTTTGCCATTTCTAAAATCATATTTGCAAGCCGTTCAAGTCGTTGACTGTTCTGCTTGTTTTGCTGTTGTTGTTCCTGTTGCTGCTGCTGTAGCCACAAAAGGAATTGCTGCTGCTGCTGTTACTGGAGCTGCTGCTGCCACTTCATAAATTGGTGTTGCTGTTGTTCTAGT
The DNA here is from genome assembly GCA_035044585.1 of Scaptomyza polygonia. NCBI lineage: Eukaryota > Metazoa > Arthropoda > Insecta > Diptera > Drosophilidae > Scaptomyza > Scaptomyza polygonia. The sequence continues at coordinate 140,616 of JAWNNU010000093.1, forward strand.
ATTGTGTGAACGTCAACCGTATGCTGCTGTTGTGTAGTGTTTTCGCTTGATTTTGGTAAGAGAAGTTTCGCTTAAAACTCACGTAGACGGCGCTGGGCAGGTGCATTTCCGTTTCTTACTATAAAGGCGTACGATATGTTACCACTAGTCACTCCAGTAGTGCTAGGCATTTGTTGTGTTCGTTGCTGTTGAACTTGCTGTAGATCTTTTTGTTGTGGCTGTTGTCGTGATGTTTGGTTTTTGACTTTTCTAGTCTGGCTAGTCGGCAAGGGTTGACGCTGTTGGTTCTTGGGAGGGCCCATTGATCTTCGAAGGTATTCCTGATACCACTGGCAGCCTTTGTAGCTTGCCATGTGATTTCCTTCACAAAGCATACAGGTAGGCGGTTGATCTAGGGAACGTTGGCATTGCTTGGTTTCATGGTTTTCACCACATCTAGCACAGTGGGGATGACGACGGCAGTATTTGGAAGTGTGTCCATAATCCTGGCATCGTATGCATTGGGCGATTTCCGAGGTTTTTCGAACTCAGTTGCAATAAATAGTACTCCATGCGCCTTAAAAGTATGCTTTAAATAATAATCAATTGAAACAAATCTTAAAACTGACTTAACTTTACGATATCTCCGGTGTTTCCTAACCGATTTGGACGAGAGACATAACATCTCTATTTTATTCAACCCCCATTTTACATTTTTCATATTCGATATTTTTTGTAATCGAAATCATGTGTATATCGGAAACCAGAAAAGTTATCGATAATGTGAAACAAACTTGTTCTGCTCATGGTATAGGAGAACTTATATTCTAAACCTGAAGTATCTAGCTCTGGTAGTCTCTGAGATTTACGCGTTCATAAAGACCGACAGACGGACATGGCCATATCGACTCGGCTATTGATACTGATCAAGAATATATATACTTTATGGGGTCGGAGATGCTTCCTTTTGCCTGTTACATACTTTTGCAGAAAACCGTCATGCCCTGATTTACCCATTTTATGGGTTCAGGGTATAAAAATCGTTGAAGTACTGCTCCTCGGCTTAGTAATCTTACTTCACAGCAATACATTGCGTCACCATATTTAGCTTCCACACCTTCCAAAATTTTTTGGAACTGGCGTTGAGTAAGCCCATTTTTTCTTATAAAATTAATAAAAGATACAACGGTACCCATGATTTCTTTCCACGATAAAACTTTGCTTCTTGATGGACAGAACAGTGAAATGTAAATGGAACTTCTGATCCAAACTCTTGCAGTTTGCTGTTGCCTTTTCCGACAACACTTTTATTATAACCACTCATATTTTTTCCGCCGTCCGTGGTGAGGCTAGTTAATTTATCCAAGCTCAAGCAACACGTAATCAGAGATTGCTCCAAGTGGTGAAATTAATCCTCTCCCTTTGTAGTTTATTCGAATTGTGCAGTATCCGACACGTCCGTACTTTCGTCCATCGCAAGAGAGTAATAAGTAAAATACTGCGCTTAATCCTTAAGGTGTTCACGCAAGTTAGCACCCAAGTCTTCAGTGCGTCTGGTGCAAGTTCTAGCAGAGAGACTATTGTTAACCAAACTTTTTTTCAGTTCCGGGCATACCTACTTACAGCTAAGACACAATCTTTTACAAGTTCACTGTCGGTAAATGGGCGAGAATGCTTTGCAATTATCTCTGCTACTTTATAGCTGGCAAGAACAGCTAAATCGTTTTTGTCTGTTAAAACTTTAAAGGTATTTTGCTGATTTTTAAATGATATAAAATTTAGTTTTGGGTTCAATATCATAATGCAGCTTCAGGTTATACTCCTTAATTACGGAAATACTCTTTTGACAGATTAAACATAGTAGTTTTTCTTTAAATTTGATTAAAATATATAAATTTATCCATGATTCATTAAGAATCCGTCTTTCATCAACGATCTTTCTTTTTTTAGAAGCCATCTCGGGTGTATAAATCAGCTACAATACAGAAACATAAAAATATGTTTTTACGGAAAGAGCCATAGTTTTGTCCCGTTTTGGTGTTTTTTGCTACCGGATAACTGAGTTCACTCGCTCGCTAGCAATAATGGATGAGTGCTACGGCACACAAGCATTAAATCAAAAGTGAGTAGATAGTTTTTTGAATATATGCGTATGGCAAATGTCGGCGCGTGAGCATCGCAAGAAGGATGGGTGAATATGTAAACACTAAAATTGAGCGATCAAGCAAAAACTAAATAGCCAATAATAAGACACCATGGTATGTAAAAAAAACACTCGGTTGATAAATGTGTATTCTGTCTACATCTTTTATTTGTGCATGAATTTTTTTGTTTACTTGCGCTTATACCTATTTTTGTTTGTAGCGAGTGTGACCGTCACACTTTTCTTAAAAATTAATGGGTGTATGAACAAAATAATAACGGCACTTCGTTTGAGCGAAAGCATAATATTGCTGGCACCCATAGCGCACGGAGAAAAAAGAGGAAAAAGCTTTTTTTTAAATTATTTATTCATCATTTTCGTGAAAAATATCATCAACTTTGGATTTTGGATTCTTCATTAACGTAAGAATTCATAGTGCCAATTTGCTTCAAATAGCTAATAGGCATTTGTTAATCGTAACAGCATTTGCCATTTCGAAGCAGTCCATATCTAGAAAAATGTGAGTATTATGTATAACTGTTTGTGCTGTAAATGTACCTTCAAAGATTTACCTGACACTCAATATAGAATTAAGTGTGCCTCAATGCATCCTATTTCGAAGCTTCGACTTTACAATATTTACATTGCTAAAAACGCGTTCGACCTCGGCGTTAGACCAGGGCAATGTCAGTATATGCATTGCAAAGTTTGCCAACTCCAAGAATCGCTGATTCCCTGCAGAACCCTATATTTAAGAACCTCTATCCAAAATTTGCATGTATCTTCTGCATTCTCCCAATTAACCAAATGTATGCTTTTGTATTGTTGCTCTAGAGTGGAAATGTTGTCAATTTTAACATTTTTCAAAACATTTATGATGTTTTTTTTCCTGCTTTAAGACATTTTTAGCAGAGAATTTGTCAACTTCTCTCAAAACACTTAAATTATCAGGCAGTCTAAAATGATAGAATGTACAATTAAAAGAGTCAATAAATAACAAAGTGCAAGCTAAAAATGATTAATTACCTTTGATTTAGTTGCTTTATAAGTTCCACTATAAAATTTGTGCAATCCTCTCGTAAAATTGATTCCAAATATTTCTCCACATTCAGCTCCTTGATTTTACGTTCAAATTCATATCCTTGGTAAAGATCATTCATTGCAAGCTCCTCAAAATCATCAAGTTGGAGAATATCAATATTTAAATCAATTAGAATGACTTTTGCCTTAAGCACATTAATAGTTAGTATCAGTTCGTTAAGTAATTCGCATTTTCTTGAGAACGGGTTTCAGAAAAACTAAATAAAAATAATTAGTATTATCTTTAAACATGGAGCTCTAAATTTGGGCTTTGTGGCATTTTTCTTCCACTGCCGCAATTCGGAAATGCACTTTTAGCTCCACCCACTGGTCCAGAATGCGGGACACTGCATTTTCTATTGACAGCCACCGATTGTCGGATACTTTTGGAATTTCGAGCTGAATCTTTTTGGGTGAAATAGAACTTAAATATAAATAAATTATGACTACATATAACACAAGTTGACAATCACTTAGAAAAACTAAATTTGACAAGAAGATGTTAGTAATGAAGATGCGAAGATGTTAGTAATGAAGTCAGGTATAAATATGTAAACACACATTGTGAAACTGTTCACCCATACAAACCTCATCTGCGTTAATACTTTGATACACCTTCTTGTATTGAATTTGGCGCTTAGAGCTTTTTGAAAACCATTTATAGGTTTCATAAATTATAAATTCCACGCTCTCTGGTAGAAATTGTTTACAAGCATGGTTATCAGCAAGTTGTACGGAATGACAAGCGCATTTTATTAAAACAAGGGACGGAATATCCTTTTTAATAGCTGGAAGACACTTTTGTTCGTTCCCACCATAACGTTGGCATTTTCTGTTCTAATACCCACCATATTTTTTAAAATTTAACTTGAAGCGGTGCAATTCCTCTTTTAAACCAACCACATTACCTCCTGCTGTTCCGTTCTCCAGCGAAATGAGGCTTAAGAAAGTGGTAACAGAGATCACGAGTTTGGGAAAAATAATTAATTACCACGCCTAGGGATAAACACATAAAAAATAAGTTGAATTTGAAAATTGAAATAAATTACCCCGTAGCTTTGTGTCGGATATGTTTGTACTTTCATCAGGAAGCAAACTGAACTTCCTTTTACCAACATCTTTAAACAAGTATTCTTTAAAATGTAAGCACATTTTTAATAATGTTTGTGCATTTTCCTCTTCATAGTTTTATATTTATTGCATCGAAATGTTGTGTGCACAAGGTGCTCAAATGATTTACCCTGGAAATCGAGGTATGCTCAGCTGTCTCTTGCTCTCCTGTTTTTGGAACAACGCGAACAAACTGCAATTTATTTTTTTACTCAAAACTTCCCACAGCGATCTTTTGCTTTTTGTGGCCGCATGCGCGTGCAAATCCGACAATTTTGCAGTAGTTGCAGAATGCTCGCGTCGGATCCGTGTCATCCTTACGCAGCCAATCCTTTAAATCGTTATGCTTCAGCCAGGCATCGCGGCATTTCTGCTTGTACTGATTTGGCATTTTCTGTCTATTTTATAATAAACGGTATTGCGTCTTAAAAAGATGGCACTTTTAATCACATAAGAGATGGAAATTTCATCGACAACAAGTGTATGTCTTCGATAAGTACGAACAGAACTGCCACCCACCAATTAACCATCGGTTTTTTATGTTTGAGACCTTTGATTGGGTATCGATACCAACGTGAATTTCACGCAAACGATATAGCATCGCGCCATATTCAAAACGATGAATAACGATGCAGTGGACAAAATGCGTATAAATTTGGTACAAAATAAAAAAATCCAGAAAAAGTTAATCTTCAAACTGAAAAAAGGCCAGATTTCCCGCTTCCCCCAATTTGCAAAATTTTCATGAAATTCGGTTAGCACAAATGCCAGATTCAACGGAAAAAATGCTGATTTGACATCAGTGAACGGGACACATTTTTTATTGGGTGAGAGTAAGGTGGCAAAATCGGACACCTTTGCAGTTCTCTGGTACTTTCCATAAACACTAAGAGGATGCACAAAGCCACAAAACAGATTTTATATAGAAATAAAACTTGCAGCGAATGTAAACGCCGACGTGGGTAGGAAGTTAGCGCAGCGCGAGAATTAACAGTACCTGGAGAGTGGCAGGTGTTTCCAATGGGGTCACGCTTCCAAGTGAATGTGGATGAAAGGTTTCTGTAAGTTATTTAGTGAGACGTCGACTTTTATTGATCGTAAGAATTCAAGTGTTCTTAAGTTGAAACAGTGCTTAACATGAAACCTCTGCTTATAAATATATAACGGAATAAATTCTTAGAATAACGATTGTTCTTACTGCTTAATAATTCTTAGAATAGTCCACTATTTTTGTTGCAAGACAATGTTCTTGTTGGTAGACAATGCTCTGCTGCTTTAGCCGATGTTGCTGATCGCCTGTACAATGTTTCTGGTGCGTTAGGCGATGTTGCTGATCACATATGGAATAAAGCTAACTGCTATGTTAGCGTTTTGTCGGATGCGTAGGCGACGATAAAAATGTAGTTGCTGCTCCTCCTTCGCTATCCTTTCGCTCTCTTCCTCGCTTCCTTTCCGTCATGTTCGTTGCGGCGAGAATCTTACGGACCGCACGTTGCCGACCCATGGTTTAGGGCATTAAAAAGCTGTATGCAATTATTGTCAGTTTGGTTTCAGTTGCCCTTGCTCTTCAGGGTAACCTGCTTGTCGAGGTTTTTAATATTTTTTTTTATGTAGCCAGCATATACATGTGAGCCGGCAAATGACAATGGCATATGAGTTACTGAATACACTTCCGGAATTGGTGTGCATCTTCGCATTGCGGTTGTGTTTGTACATCTATGCATAAGCAGCACATTTTTATATGCGTCGCAATTATGTATTTTTTACAAAAACTTAAAAAAATTAGCAGAAACGTTGCAGTAGGAAGCAACAGACTGCGGTATACTCGATACCTGTAATAAATCCGGTAAAAAGAGTTCGGATTGAATAGATGTACGGATTCGGCAGGGGTGTAAATGGGGATGCCACCAGCTATCTTCCTTCAAAATTTGGTGATTCAAGCTGAAAGTTTGTGAAAACTGGTGGATAGGGGCCTGTGGACGGTATGGGTGGGCGTAGCATGCAAAGATTTTTGGGATTCTTTATTACCTATCTTGGCACCAAGTTTGTTGCCTCTCGCTCAGAAAATGTTGAAGATATAGGTTACCAGCTAACTTCCTTCAAAATTTGGTGACTCTAGCTCACACACTATGGAAAATACACGCATTGCCGTTTTAAACAAAGCTTTGGGACGGTTGGAGTTTGGTCTTCCTCAGCTATCTTGGCCCTAAATTTGGTGGCTCTAGCTCAAACTGTGGATCATATCTTCGTTTCTGATTTTAAAATGCGGGTTGATGGGGTGGACTGGTTGGGCGTGGCTCCAAGTCTGTTGATGTAGTGTTTTCAAAATTTCTGATAGTTATCTTTTCACCAAACTTGGTAGTCTTAGCTGTAAGGATATGCGAAATAGGTAGATTTTTATCGATTGTAAGTTATCGAATATATCGATTTTCCAGCTTCCCAGTTACCGTTAAACTCCAATCTTGACTTTTTATCTGTCGCAGCCAAAGATAAAGATATTTCCAATGTTTAAATTCTCTAGCTTGAAGGGTTTGGAAAAAAGGTTGCGTTCCGACAGACGGACACCAAGACGGACATTGCACAAACCCAATATACTCTTTGTCTTCCGTATCGAGTATAAAAACTATCGAGGCAGTCAAATTTCATTTATGGTATGTACAAATGGGAATAAAAATACATCAAACAAATACAGTTTTAATACGTTTGATTGTAATTAATTTATTGAATCATAAAGTACTCACGATAGTGCTATTTTTGGAATAACACATCGAACACATGGGCTTCACGGTTCTGCACATACTTACGCACAAACGTGTCGAAATTTTTCTTGACCATTCTGCATAAATGTGGCTGATTGTGTTGAAGTTCTATCTCCCGGAGTTTTTGAATTAAACTTTGTATGAACTTTTCGATCTGCGCCGCAAAGCTATCTGTATTTATGAAATATTGTTAAATCATAGAGACACATTGTTCTTTCATGTATCTCTTAGCTTTAAAATACCCTGATCTTTTTAAGGATTGTCAACACATTACTGCATAAATGGCGGCAAATTTACATTATGAGCTAATTTTGGGACACCCTTCACAAGCAGTGTCAACTTATGATAATGGCCAGAATATGTTTGCAGTTCTGATATTAAAAAGTATTTTTATCTGAGTGTATAACGATTCCCTTAATGTGCTGCACGTAGAAACATATATTGTTTACATTTATGAAAATCAATTGCATTTAGTTGCATAATCAAATTTGTTTGGCGAGTGATTTGATTGTTGTCCTTTGCTTGCGTAAATATTAAAGGCTGACACTTATTTGCTCAATTAAACGCGGTTACAAATTTAAGAGGGTGAAATCATTCCTCTGTAAGTAATAACGTCAGCAACAAAACAAAATTGGTTGGGTGATTAATGGCCTTAACGGGACTTTATTTATTTATTTTGTGTTGTTCGCATTGTTGTTTCTGTGTTAGACAAAGAACATTCTCTTCATTACATTTCTTGTTGGTACAGGCTCAAATATGCGGACATTACTATGTTTTAGCATAAAAATGAACATAATTGGACTTTGACAACAAAAAGCGCAGGGTTGATCGGAAATAAGCGACAAAAGGTCGACAGAAGCAGAAATATAAGGATAGGTAAACAGCAGTGGAAAAGGAAATGGGAAGGGTAGAAGAGCGGTAACGAACGGGAACGTTAACGGAAACCCCAAAATTGATTAATTGGTTTGTGAACGTCTAATTAAATTAAGCGGTTCAGCGCTTAGTTTCAATTGTGGTGGGTGGGTGAAATGGAATACCCGCTTACTGAGGGGCCGAAGTGTTAGACCCACGTCAGCGCCATCACCACGAGTAGGGCAATACAGGCAGTGCTTTAATTTAAAAAACCACATTTTTAGGCTTTTGTTTTTATTAATGTGACGGCTATTTGTTTCTAGTAAACAATTACAAAGCAATTTTATAGCAATTACCTTCTTCTAACAGCTTGGGACAGGGCTTCTTAATGTTATTAAGGGCAACCACACACAAAAAACCTACCCACACCTCCATCACTAAACTGGCATAGAAGCTGGAAAACATTGCCCGTTTAAACACGCAACTCACCCTCACCTTATTCAAAACAAAATTTATTTAAGCTTGATTCTGGGACAGATGTGAACATGCCATATACTAGAACATTTTGGTCTTATGCGTTTATTTTTATAGTTGATACCGAAGGTAAGGAGTATATTGGGTTTGTTCAATGTCCGTCGTGGTGTATGTCCGTCTGTCCGTCTGTCCGTCCGTATGTGACTTGAAACTTTGCACATATATTTATCTATGGCCGCGACCGATAAAGTGTCACGATTGGAGCTCTACGATAACTGGGGTGCTAGCAAATTGATAAATTCCATGGCTCAAAATCGATAAATCCATCTATTTCGGACATCCTCACAGCAAAGTTTACTAATTTGATGAGATGATAACTACTATCAACCCCAAAAAACTGCATCAAAAATGTTTGATCCCCTCCCACTCATTCCGCCACCTTCAACCCGCTATTTAAACCAGAAATGGCTATAGCTTTCACAGTTTTTGAGCTGGTGGCACCAAATTTGAGGCCAAGATATGTGATGACGACCAAAAAAACAATTGCATAAAATCTTTGGAATTCTCGGCCATACATACTGCCTCAGTCACCTGCAACCGTCCCAACGCTACGCTTTATACGGGAATGCGTGTATCTGTCAAAGAATGAGAATGAAAGTCACAAAATTCGGTAGGAAGATAGCTGGTTTTCTATAATTTTTAAGTTTTTTGAGCTAGAGCCGACAAACTTGGTGGCAATAAAAGCAATGATGTGTCCCAAAAAATTTTGGAAGCCACGTCCACCCACACCATTCCCAGGCCCCCATCCCGCTCTTTAAACAAACGTTTAGTTAGATTCAACAAATTTGGAAGAACGATAGCAAATGACATCCCACAAAGATCTACATCAAACAAGTAGAAACGTTGCAGTCGGACGCACCCGACTGCGGTATACTCGATACCAGTAGTAAAACAGATTAAAAGAGAGCTGATTGCAATGGTGTGTGGATACGGCAGGTGTGTATGCTGCTGCAGGGGTGTATGCTGCCTCAAAGATTGTCTGGTGCAGATGGGGATGCCAAAAAACTATCTTCCTTCCAAATTTGGTGATTCTAGCTCAAAGTTAGAAGAATATGGTGGATGGAAGGCTGGGGGTGGTATGGGGGGGAGGGGGCGTGGCATCAAAATTTTAGCTGAAGATCTGTGTATGATGTCAATTGCTATCCTCATACCAAATTTGGTGACTCTAGCTCAAAAATAGTAAAATTTGGGGGAAGGGGGGATGGGGTTGGTAAGGGGGGGCGTGGCATCCAAACTTTTGCTGCAGATCTATTTATGATGTCAATAGCTATTCTCAAACCGAATTTGGTAACTCTAGCTCAAAGTTAGTAGAATTTGGTAGAAGGGGGGCTGGGTGCTGGGGGCTGGTATGGGGGGGCGTGGCGTCCAAAGTTTTGCTGCAGATCTGTTTATGATGTTAATTGCTATCCTCATACCAAATTTGGTGGCTCTAGCTCAAAGTTAGTAGAATATGGTGGAAGGGGGGCTGGGGGCGGTATGGGTGGGGGGCGCCATCCACTTTTTTTGTGTTTTTTCATCATCTATCTTGGCACCAAATTTGGCGGCTCTAGCTCAAAAAATGTGGAAAATATAGGCGTTTTTGATTTCAAAATGCAGGGGGCTCGGGATCAAGGGGGCCGTGGCTCCAAAACTTTCATGCAGTTTTTTGGGGATTGTTATTAGCTATCTTCCTACCAAATTTGGTGACTCTAGCCTTAACGCTTTGGAAAATACACGCATTCCCGTTTTTAGTGAAGCATTGGGGCGGTTTGGGGCAGCTTAGTCAGTATGCATTGGCGTGGCATCCAAAGTTTTTATGCATTTATTTTGGGGCTATAATCACCTATTTTGGCACAAAATTTGGTGGCTCTAACTCAAAAACTGTAAAAGATATAAGCATTTCTGTTTTTAAACTGCGGGGGGGCTGGGGGCGGAATGGGTGGGTGGGGCTCCAAAACTTTGATGCAGTTTTTGAGGGGTCGTTACCAGTTATCTACCTACCAAATTTTGTGACTCTAGCTCAAACACTATGGAAGATACACGCACTACCGTTTTTAGCGAAGCGTTGGGGTGGTTGAGGGCGGATAGGGAAGTATAGATGGGCGTGGCATCCAAAGTTTTTATGAATTGGGTTCGGGATCGTTAACACCTATCTTGGCACCAAATTTGGTGGGTCTAGCTCAAAAACTGTAGAAGATATAGGCATTTTTAGTGTTAAACTGCAGGGGGGCTGGGGGCGGTATGGGTGGGCGTGGCTCCAAAATTTTTGATGCAGTTTTTTGGGGATTGTTAGTAGCTATTTTCTCCCCAAATTTGGTAGTTCTAGCTGTAAGGGCTTGCGAAATAGCTGGATCTATCGATCGTTTACTTTTGCGTTATCGAGTTTATCGATTTGCCAGCCCCCTAGTTATCGTAGAACTCTAATCTTGACACTTTAATTTACTATGCCATAGATAAAGACATTTGCAAAGTTTGAAGTCTCTAACTTGAAGGGTGTGGAAAAAAGTTGCGAACATACAGACGGACAGACGGACAGACACCATGACGGACATTGCACAAACCCAATATACTCTTTACCTTCGGTATCGAGTATAAAAATTGGATGCAACGCCCGCCCATAGCGCCTCCAACCCCTTTTTCCGCATCTTTTTCAAACTTTTAGCTAGAGTCACAAAATTTTAAGGAAGATAGCTTTTTGGCATTCCCATCATAGAAGGTATCAAATTTACATGTTCCACTTGATCCTTCATACTTTTGAAGAACAACTATATGAGATATTTTGATAAAATTTTAACTTGACTCAAAAGTAATTCACCTTAAAAAGATGACGGCTGGATAGAACAACTAATAGATGGATTTAATCTTGACAATCTCAAGGGGGTGTTTCATCACCTCTCTTATGGAGTTTGAACGTAGACGAACTATTAAGTTGACTTGCCAAAAGGGGTTTCCAATTTCAGAGCAATGTAGACGTCATAGTGATAATAGCTCGGGGCAAGTTTGGGGTAACTCTTTGTGACACTGTTCATCTGAGACTTTGGATCGCGATTGTTTGGTGTAGAGCACTTGGATTCAACCTAAAACCAATAAAAACAATCATCGTTCCGTTCACTAGAAGACACAAGTTACAAGGGGTAAAGGAGAACTGCCTTGAGGTTAACTTACCCGACTGGCACAGCCAAGGGACGAAAAGAAAGCCGAACACATGTTCGGGCCTGTTTGGTTGCAGTGCATTTATCCACCAATATGATAAAAATAAACATATCAAAACGTTGTAGTTGGAAGCAAACGACTGCAGTATACTCATATACCTGTATTTTATACAGGGTGATAATAGGTCTTCTTGCAAAGGGTGAGTACAGAAGAGAAAGGAGTGGGCGCTGCGTTCAAAGAAAGTTGCATGCATTTGTCTTGGATAAATATCCACAATAGCTCTTAGTTTTAATTAGAGTACCCAAACAACCATGCACACACTTTCTAACAGACAAACATAACAGATTTCTTTACTATAGGAATGAGCTAACAAATGTTGAACACGCTAATAAAATATAGGTACAGTAGATTTGTAGTTTAATCAACTATTTATGATTCATTGCCACTTCAACCTCTGCTGTGACAAGACGTGTTGCAGCATTATCTAAAACCGCTACAAACAGCGAATCAAACTAAAATCAACACCACCGAGACAAACAAACTTCTTACACAAAACGGAAAAGAAAAACACAACCACAAAACAACATCAACAGCTATCTTGGGTGTCTACCAAATAACAACAATCATGCACGAACCATCGGATATAAGAACATACGGAGTAAAATCCAACAACACAAACCTAGGCGAACCAAAATACATTACAATAAAAAGAAACGATAACAACAGTTCAAAATCGTTTCACCATTCAAAATCAAAACAAGTAAGAAGGCTCTAGTCGGGATAGCCCGACCAGAAGATACCCTGAACCCAGATGCAGTCCTTGCGTCCTTAAAGTATGCGTCAAATAATGATCACTTTAAACAAAAATCAAAACTGACTTAACTTTACGATATCTCTGGTGTTTCTTAACCGATTTAGACGAAATTTTGAGAAAAGTTCTATCGTTACCTATTACACCAAACCCAATTTTTACATTTTCCAAATTCGATATTTTTTTGTTATGGATTCCATGTCTATATCGAAAACCAGAGTAGGTATCGATAGATACCTGAGATCTACGCGTTCATACAGACGGACAGACAAACAGACAGACAGACGGACAGACGGACATGGCCATATCGACTCGGCTAATAATACTGATCATGAATATATATACTTTTTGGGGTCGGAGATGCTTCCTTCTGTCTGTTACATACTTTTGCACAAAACCATTATACCCTGATTTACCCATTTTATGGGTTCAGGGTATAAAAAGATGGGGAATTTGATACTTGCAATATCAAAAGACGGCTCACTCCTTATCAAAACAAAAAAAAGATTACAAGCTTTTAAACTACTTAAACTAAAGCTAATGACATCAATAGAATTACAGGTTCCAACACACGAAACTTTAAACTTCAACAAAGGAGTCATATATTTCAACGAAATGCGAAACATTACCGAAAACTAAATACGCCAAGAACTAGAAACACAAAATGAAACAGAAGTAATGAAAATCTTAAAAAGCAATTAACAAACACACATTTTGAAGAAAACAACTCCACGCTTATTGAAACTGGACTCATAATAATAATTTTTGGAAAACTCCATCTCCCCGTAAAACTAAAAATCGGCTTCGAAACAGTCCGCGTGCGCCCTAACATACCACTACCCCTGAGATGCAAATAGTGCATTCGTTTAGGCCACCCAACTCCGGTCTGCAAAATTAAAATAATAAACAAGTAAGAAGGCTCTAGTCGGGAGAGCCCGTGTAGAAGATACCCTGAACCCAGTTGCAGTAAATATTTTACTCCTTGCGCCCTAAAAGTATGCTTCAAATAATGATCACTTGAAACAAAACTCATAACTGACTTAACTTTACGATATCTCTTGTGTTTCTTAACCGATTTAGACGAAATTTTGAGAAAAGTTCTATCGTTACCCATTACACCAACCCCCATTTTTTCATTTTCCAAATTCAATATTTTTTTGTTATCGATTCCGTGTGTATATCAAAAACCAGAGTAGTTATCGATAATTTGAAGCAAACTTGTTCTGCTTATGGTATAGGAGAACTTATATTCAAAATTTGAAGTCTCTAGCTCTTGTAGTCTCTGAGATCTACGCGTTCATACAGACGGACAGACAGAAGGACATGTCCATATCGACTCGGCTATTGATACTGATCATGAATATATATACTTTATGGGGTCGGAGATGCTTCCTTCTGCCTGTTACATACTTTTGCACAAAACCATTATACCCTGATTCACCCATTTTATGGGTTCAGGGTATAAAAAGGAGCTTTTAGCGTTCAGTTGGTCTTCCTGTATTTCGTGATTAGTACATTTCCAATGATGTGACATAATTCTTTTAATTTTCTGTAATTTTCAAACTTTATGGAGGGTTTACAATGTCAGCTTGGCTTGGATTGAAGCTTTAAATTAAATAAAATCAACAGTTTACAATGTCAGCGTGAACAACATGTTCGAATTTTCGAAATTGTATCACTGCTGTTCATGAGCTCTGAACAGCTGATCGGTTTTATGTTTGTGACAAAAATTAATAAACAGTGAATCATTTCTAAATTATTTTAATAATGGACAAAAAGAAAGCAAATTTATTAACTCATAATTCGTTGATGACGCAGGCAGTTCAGTTCTTATTGCTGTTGCTGCAGTAGAAGAGGAGAAGCCGCAGAGTAGTGAACGACGGTGTTGGGTGCGACAGTATTTGTTAGAGCGGGAGAGGCTTGGGCTTGGGCAAACTACAATTTCACCAGAATGAATATAGAACTATTTGATGAACTCCTCTCACTTGTGAGATCAGATTTGGCCAAACTTTCCATTAGAAAGCCAATTCCAAAGCGCAATAGGCTTATGATTACATTGAGGTAAAGATAAGATTTTATTTGAAAACTGTGCTTACATATTAGCGAGCTGCATGAGTCCATTCACAACTGTAATGTAATAGAATGTATTCGAGTTGAAAAGTGTAGAATGAGTGGCTGACAAAACATTGTATGAGTGAATAAGAGTAGTAGCATATGTCGATACTAATATTCACCAACATTCATGACATTAAAGTTGAATACTATGAGTAGAAAACGCACTACATACTAAAGCGTATGAATCCATTCATTTGTAATGATTCCATTCATTTGTAATGATTCCATTTATTTCGAGGGCCTAGAGAAATTTAGGCCCTAAAGAAATTACGTATATATGTATGCACGGATATGTATGTATATGTATGCCAGACTGACGCACAACCTGACGGTCTGATCGCAAGCGTTGACTCGTCAGCGGGCAGCACAAGCTGCTCGGGCAGAGGGTTTAAAAAAAAAAAAAACTAGTGGGTGTTAGAACTCACGAGCGATGTGTTAACACCTGTTTGAACCTGTTTGATTGCTATATATTAACACCTAAAATAAAATAATAGTTAATTGGATTTAGTTATTTTTGCAATAAATAAGATTCTTGGATATGAACGATACTTTGCCTGCTTTACGTATTCTATGACCTTTTGATACCTGTCCTAACCCACAAATCACATGCACTAGCAACTGATATGCACCTAGCCAACCTAGTATATTGAGCTAAATCTAGGTTTCTGCAAACACTTGTCCACAAAACTCTTTTTCTTCACCTATAATTTCGCTTGAGTAAGAAAATAAGATTTTGTGTTTCAAGGCAGTCAAATATCAGTTTTGCTATTGCTGATCATGCATACTCCTCCCAATTTTTACCTTATGACACTTTCTAACAATCATTGGCATAAAGTTATGCAAAGATGTACACAAATTACGAAAGTGTATTCAGTAGTGCATTGGTACATATGTAAATGAAAGCGCGCGTTTGCTGCCGACACAGAAAAAGGAAAAATAACAAAAACCTCGATAAGCAGGCACAGCAAGGAGCAAACGCACTTGCATACAATATGTACCAACAACATTTTACCGTTCTTGCTGTCTGCTGACCCACCGCCTCTCTTTTATTCGACGGGCCGCTGAACGCAAAGGGAAATTGAACAAAACAACAACGTGCTTGCTTGTCGTAGCTGAGACGCGCAAATTGCACAAAGAAAAATACCCCTTGAACCAATATCAATCAATAATTGTCAATAATAACTCTAATATATGATTTTAATATATATATATATATTGTTTATGCTATAATATAAACAATAAGCAATGCCAGAATATAAACAAACATGTAGAATTGAAATTATACCGAAGAACCTCAACTTTTGCTATTCAATTGCACAAAGTTCATCTTAAGTTTCTACTACCCTTCCAACTTTGACTGTATCAAGCAGATTGAGGCAAAACTCAAAAATTAGTATTTTACAGTTATTCTCTGCCGCTACGCCAATACATTCATACTCAGATGAATATGTATATGAAATTTCTCAGTCGGTCCACGACAGCATTTTAAATTTGTTCGTAGGTCGAGATCAGCGCAGCACGGCACGCTGCATTTGTTTGCATGTATTCAACTGGCAGAAATAGATACCCGTGCCTATAGATGTTAACACATCAAAAATCTAAAACTAAACCTAATGCAATAAACTATAAAAAAGATATAATACTAACAAAATAATCCTAAAGCCTATAGGATGCGATTCATAGTCGTTCTTGTATAGAATCGCATAAGGGTGCGTGTTTAATTATATTATAATAAGGAGGATAACTTTCCCCCTACAACACTTTCTAATCTTCATTTACAAGTATCAATACTCTTGTTTAGAACCTTTGAATTGATCTTGCTGTTGCTGTTGCGTAAGAAAATTCCCAACCCTTGCTCACATAGCCCTCACGAATGTTGCTGTGCATGTTGTTGTTTTTGTTTTAACGTAGAATACGTTATTCGGCAGGTTAGGGGTGCAATGCGAAGTAAAAATTTTTGCGACCACTTTCGCCGCGTTCATTTCGATTTTTTTATACTTTAAACATTCCCAAATGGAATCTCATTTATATAGGAGTTAACTGAATTTGTTAGCTTTCGAACAGTATATAAAGTATAATACTGCTACATATAAAGTTTTTGAATCCATAAGTAAATGAAATTTTAAGCGCAATACATTTTTCGGCAATTTTCATATGCGTGTTTTATGTGCTCATGTATTAGCAATAAGTAAGAGCGGGCGCGATAGTGATAGCTATAGCGGATAGACTGTGCATATAGTGTTGTTTCAGTTGCCGTTGCGCTCAGTGGTGTTTCGAAGCAAGCGGCGTGCCAACGCACTGTGGGCATTTTACCAAAAACTGGCATTAATTAATGGCTTGCAAACCACGCAAGATATTTTGATTTGGTTTTTTGCGTTAGGTTTGTAAGAACCAAAGGAAAATCATTTTAATAAAATTGGCTTGTTGCCGCCCTTTGTTTTCAACATATCAGGTCGAAATCTGGGAGTCAAGCATGTTTATATAATACTAAAATTTTTTTAAAAATTCATGGATATCGGCCAACTATATAATTTTTACTAGAGATTTGCATAAACAAGAAGTTAGTTTTGGGACATTTAAAAATAAATATATGACAGTTTTTTTTTGCAAAGCGCCCCATAGTGCAGCCGCAACAAACAACGGTAAAAGCTTGTGTGTGTTCGAAAAAGAAGCAACCGCGTTTCATTTCTCATGTCGTCTCAACATTTGACTTATACTAATTAATGCAAACCAACTTAGAAGGGTTGTATAAACTCAATATGAACTTTGTGCAATTAAATAGCAAAACGTGATTACTTCAATATTATGTCTGTGTAATATGTTTGTTCATATTTTGGCAATAAGGTAAGGCGTTCAGAATCAATTAAACACGTTGTAGATAATTTAATAAACTAGCACTTAAATCGACGTTTTTTGTAAGTAATTAAAATATATTATCTATATATTAAATTATATATTTGATTTTTTTTATTGACGATTATTAAATATTTGTACAAGGGGTATTTTTAATTTGTGCATTTTTTGGGTCTCAGCCACGACAATCCAGCACGTGTTGTTGTTGGTTTATGGCTGTTTTTAACTATTTATGTATGTATTTTGTATTTGATTCGGGAGGCAAAATGAGTGTGTGTGTGTATATTCACGAAAAATAAACCAGTGCAAAAAAGTCGCTACCAATATACTAAATAGAATGAAAATATAATAAAATGCCTCCTTAAAACCGCCTATATTTAACAAAATATTTTGAAAGTAAATATAAATAAGTGTGATTAGAAAATACATTTATATTATTAATATTCGTATGAAATTTATCAGGAGAGAAAACAAACCCTTCTAGGAACTTATGGAAACTACATTCAATCTTCAACCTTCATTGATATGGTTTGGAGCATACATTTAAAAATATATTTTACTTAATTTAATTTCATTATTTTGTCATTACTTCTATTTTGTTTGATAAATTTGAAATGTTACGTATTCTACGTAAAATCTTAGCGGCCGTGTTGGAGACACAGCCTGTTGGTCTTTTTTTGTAACAATGAAGGCTTATGACCTGTATGTAGGTATGCAAGGCAACGCACATCAAACCGGCGCACGCTGGACTCTTTCTTTTCATTCTTTGATCACTGATTCTAACGACCATAAACAGTTATTGTTTATGGATTGCCTGCAGGCGTACGACGCAAAGCACGTCAAACAGGTGCACGCTTGTGTTCTCTGGCATTTCCACCCTTAAGTCTGGTTCGCACTTTGGTAAGTAGTAAGAAGCGAGACGAGTAGACAGTATCCGAATAGCAAAATTTTAGGCAAGTAATTTAGTCAGCTCACTCGCTACTCGACTAAAAACAGAATAGAATCTACTCTTTTTTTTGTGCGATTAGCGCGGCAGAGCTACTGTCTACCGGCTATTCAGCAAGTCAGAACGTTTTGAAACAGTACAGTTGATTATTTCCAAGCTGTTGTGGAGTAAACATGTCTCTTCGGTGGGATGATTTTTTTGCGCTGCACACTCATCTCGCTGCCGACCGCACAACCCCAATGCACTGTACTAATCAGTTTATTTTATAAGTGCGAATAGTTTTTGGCGAGTAGCTACTTACCGAGCTACTGTCTACTCGACTCGCTACTTACTACTTACCAAAGTGCGACCAGCCTTTAGCTATGAATTGATAGTTAAGAGGTATGCGCACACTCGCTTCTAACACTTTCTTCCTCTAACACCTTCCCCTCTAACACCGTTACCATCTATCACTTTCCCACTCTATCACTTTCGGTATGACTCACATGACTCGGCTAGGGCAGTATGGATGGGCGTGGCATCTTGGCAACAAATTTTGTAGTTCTAGCTCAAAAACTGTAGAAGATATAGGCATTTTTGGTTTCAAACTGCGGGGTGGCTGGGGGCGGAATGAAGGGCGTGGCTTTTTGATGCCGTTTTTGGGTGTTGTAAATAGCTATCTTCTCCCAAAATTTGGTAGATGTAGCTGTAACGGCGAGTGAAATAGGAGGATTTATCGATTTTAAGATATCGAGTTTGTCGAATTGCTAACACAGTTATCGTAGAGCTCCAATCTTGACACTTTAATTTACTATGCCATAGATAAAGACATTTGCAAAGTTTCAAGTCTCTAACTTAATGGGTGTGGAAAAAAGTTGCGAACATACAGACGGACAGACGGACGGACGGACAGACACCATGACGCCGTCATATTGACGAACATTGCAAATACCCAATATACTCTTTACCTTCGGTATCGAGTATAAAAATAAAACGATATAAACAAACAAGGCAACCATCATCGGAAGGCAGAATATTGTATACACTTATAAAGCCTTCATGTTATTACTTAGAATAATTCCCTAGGGCCAATCTTGCATCGGAATGTTGGGTAAATTATATAGTTCACGGATCGGATCTCAGTGGTTTTGAAAAATGAATAAGCTGCAAGCGAAAAAGCAAAAACCATCAACAAAAAAACTAGATTCTGAACAAAGTTTAATCTCGATAGCTAAAAATTGACCAACAGACCTAGGCAGCCTACGAAAGGCAGCTGATCAAAATATTGATCAATAATAAACATAATATCTGGGGTGAAGGATGCTTCTATTTATGCGGTATAGAAAAAGACTATGTTTTGGTTCTAAAATTGGCTTGCACTTATATTAAAAGCCAATGTATAAAGATAAGAAGCAAAATAAATAAAATTTAAATTAAATAAATAATTAAAACAAAATCAATAAACAATACTGAAACTGCCCTTACACTATTTTGAAGTCTTACCAAGGCAAGTGAGGTCAAAAAAAAAATGAAGCCCTAAAAAATAGTTAAGCCAGAATTTAGTAAAGCTAAAATCTAGGAAGTACATTTTATAATTTCCTTCATATAAAGAACAACGTTATCTCGCTCTTTCAATGTCCGAGCTATAAACCACAAAAACTATAAAAGATTAAAGCCTACCAAATACCGCTTTAACAAGCACAATAAGAATGTTCTGTGTTATCTTAACGAATATATAACTATTCTTCCGTACTCTCACCAATTATGTAGCTTAACAATTAAACGAACATTTCTTTGAATTTAATTTTATATTGCTCTTGAAATGAAATTATGATGTTGGCTAAAACAAAAACAAAAGAAAAATAAATTAAGTGTATCTATTGATTAAAGCACAATGTCTAAATGCGTTGGTTGAAGCCAGAATCCGAGCATGAAGATTTATTGGATTATCTAAATTTCTAAGAACTATGAAGTCAAAACGGTCGTAGAACCAGGATTCCTAGTCTACTGTTAATTACTGTAAATGACTGCGTTTTTTTTTTTTTAAATTTTCAAATTTGAAAGTAAAATGGGCTTCAGGCAAGTAGTGAAATCGTAAAGAACATACTCTTACAAGAATCCTTCTACACACATGATGAGCTCTACAATACAACCATATAAAGCAAGATAAATCCTACCATACAGTTTCTTAAAATCAACCAAAACCTAAACCAAACCTTATTCTCCGGTCCCTTACCCCAAAATCTACTCTAGGAAAAATAGTCCTAATCTTTAAATAAGCACAAAAGATCAAGAGGAAGCTAACGATTTATATTAAGGAAATAGAAACCTTTGCAAATACCAACTTGCAATCAACGTGTGTTTAAACCAACCCGGTGTAAATTGACCTATATAATGATCAACACATAATACAATTTTAAATATTTAGTACTTAACCGCCCATTAGAGGAAATATTTAGTACTTAACCGCCCATTGATATTTACCACATCACAACCTTATTTTGATTTCCAAACCTAGGAATAATGCAAAGTTAATGAAGAATAAAATATTAAATAACGGCTTCATGTATATATGAATCCTAAAGCGAAAATTAGTTTTGAGAACAAGAGCAAATACGTTTGTATGATAAATAGAAATAATAGTTAGAAGAAAAAATAAGCCTTAATATCAGGATAACTAGAATAACGTGGTGCTGTTCTTAAATTTAATAAAGTATCATTTAATGTTAAGATACTTTTCATTGTTAAAGACTCATAAATAAAAACTGAAGAAAGTTTAATACACTTCTTTATTAAATACGAGAATGAGTGTGAGAACAAATAATATTATCATAGCCGACCATCAATTAACGGAAATTAATTACGAAATATTCTTAGTTTTAGTAATGAGTTGGAAAATACCGAAATCGAGTCTAATCATTAAAAAGTGTAATGTTTAACATAAAAGTAGTTGAATGAAACATTTAGAAATCACTGAACCAACCTTCTGTGGAAAAGGTATGTAGGTTGACAATTAAAATATTCAAATCCGAAATATTTCCCTGTTAAGTTATAGGTGGAATTTAATAGACAATAATACAATCTACCTCGTTATAATCGTAAAACCTAGTCAAGTAAGCTAAATACATAACATGAAAGATTTAAAAGTCGAAAGAATACTTATTTGAAGAAAACAATTAAACATAGCACAATTTAAGATGAGGTATCAGACAACATCAAAAGGATACCTTAAATAAGAATTTTTGGTCACTTAATGAGTACAAAACACATTCTTAATACCTTTTTATCGTAAATAACACACTGGAAAACAGAATAGTAAAACAATAATCCAGCAGCTTAAAACATTGTAATACATTAAGCATACATATTTGAGAAGTTGATTTGATAAATGAGTTTGACCAAACAAATATATATATGTATATATAAAAATATATACATGAACATTGGAGGAAATCTTAAAGTGTGCAAATGGACATTATGTGTCAAGTATAATCTTATCAAGTATTGTCTAATACTGAAATGAAATAGTTAAAAAAAAGATAATTAATTCAGCCTAAAAGAGTACTTTACAAGTTTAAAGAATAATCAAAGTAAATTATTAATGAGATAGAATAGAATCAAATATACATGTATTAAAATACAATCTCAACAAACGATGAAGTATGAATATAAATATCTAAATTACTTTATTTAATACCAGTTAAACGAACGTCAACCATTTTAAAGAGTGGAAAGCTTTCTTAGATATACCTATACTGAGTATTTGAACTAAAGCTTATAAGATTGATTTGATAAAGCTATTAATAAAGCCTTATCGAAACCATAGAGTGTGACCTGTATGCTCTACCGGTTATAAGTATGCGGCTTTAATCTTAATGTTGGGTTTATGTATTTGCGTTATATTTCAACAGAACAAGATATATAATAAAAAACTAATGAGTGTTAGAACTCACGAGCGATGTGTTAACACCTGTTTGTACCTGTTTGATTGCTTTATATTATAAATTGAAGAAAAGAATTGTTTATTGAATTTAGTTATTTTTGCAATAAATAAGATTCTTGGATATGAACGACAGCTTGCCTGCATTACGTATTCTATGACCTTTTGATACCTGTCCTACCCCACAAAACACATGCACTAGCAACTGATGTGCACCTAGCCAACCAAGTATCTTGAGCTAAAACTAGGCTAAAACTATTTTTCTTCCCCCATAATTGCGCTTGAGTAAGAAAACAAGATTTTGTCTTCCAAGTCAAATATCAGTTTTGCTATCATACATACTATTCCCAATTTTTACCCTATGAAACTTTCTAACAATCCTTGCCATACAGTTTTGCAAAGATGTTCACAAATTACGAAAGTGTATTCAGTAGTGCATTGGTACATATGTAAATGTAAGCGCGCGTTTAACGCTGACACAGAAAAAGGAAAAATATCAAAAATAACAAAAACCTCGATAAGCAGACACAGCAAGAAATATATGTAGGATATTTATTGATAATATGTTAACAATAGTTGATCTTATTTAAGTGTTTGGTGATAAGCTTGGTAATTAAGTTTGTTTAGCGACTACGACTCTCGGTTCAACTACTCAGCAACTTTAATATGCCCTCCAGACGTACTACAACGGTACAACTTGCGTATATACTCTGGACTTGACAATTATTCAACTTTATGCTACAGCTACAATGCGACGACTGACTATTCCCGTTTTCCTCTTTCTTTTACTACTCCACGCTCACTCTTACAGCGCTGTCCACTTAGCGATGATCATCGATGATCGCATATCGATACATATTGTTACATTCGGTCATCCTGATCACTTTCGTCTGTCCCAGACGACCACAGGTCTTCATTTGTAGACGCGTACTTCCACAACTTCATATTTTCTTCGCATGTTGTTTCTGTAGGGCCTTCTACTTGCGCAGCTTTTCGTACGTCGTATCGTCCGTTCCTTTTTACCTTAATTACTTCATATGGACCGAGAAAGCTGCTGGCTAGTTTTCTGCCTGCAACGAATTGGGTGCGTTTGATAGCCACGAGATCTCCTTCCTTGTATCCATACTCGCTTTTGCGTTTACGATCGTATCCTTCTTTGTATTTCTTCTGAGCCTGCTGTATATGTGTTTTCACCTCTTTGCGCATTTCCGCTCTTTCTTCATCAAAGTCCGTTATTAGTTCTTGTTCTAAAGTGAGTATAATGTTGTCGCTGATCTTATTCCTCATGTTTACTCCAAACATTACTTGAAACGGTGTCTTTTTTGTAGAACAATGCGAGTTAATCGCCCTCTGTACTTGGGATACGTACTTGTACCACTTTGACGTGTCTCCAATTGATAATTTGCTAATTATCGATAATATGCATCTGTTTACACGTTCAATTTGACCATTGCCACGAGCAACTCCTGTTGTTGTCCATACGTGGTTAATGCCATTTGCCTTTGTGTATTCTTCAAAACTGTTTGAGGTGAATGCCACGCCCCTGTCACTTATAATACGTGAAAGCTGTCCAAAAACATTGGACCATTCCTCCAATTTTTTCAAGACTTCGTCGCTGCCGGTGCTCTTTGTGGTGAACAGCCACACAAATTTTGAAAAACCATCTACCATTGCAACTATATATTTGTATCCTTTCGATGTTGAATCCATAGGTCCCAAATGATCAATGTGAAGGGTATGAAGCGGCTTGTCCCCTTTTTCAATGCAATTTAAAAACCCTTCAAGCTTCCCTAACTTTTTGTTGACAATAATGCAATTGACACAAGTGTTGATCAGCTGAGCTACTTTGCGTTCCATGTGGGGTATCCAGAACTGCTGCTGCAGAGTGTGCATAGCTTTCTGTATAGCGAAATGACCCATACTATGTGCGTCAGCTATTATCTCCTTTTCCATTGATTTGGGTACGACCAGCAAGTCATTGCCGCTTACTCCTTTGTACACGGTCCCACCTTTAAGTTTAAAATTTTCATACGGCTGCGATTTAATTATTTCTGAAAAAGCTTTAATGTAGCTATCCTTTTCTTGAGCAACTTTCAAACGAGCTGACACTTCTGAGGTTATGGCAAGAACGTCTTGTGGATATCGGCTAAGGCTGTCGACGTGTTTCATCCTGTTGCCTGAACGATGCTCGATCTCGTAATCAAAGTCCTGTAGGGCCAATATCCACTGCGCAACTTCTCGCGGCACGTCTTTCTTCTTCTTTCTGTGTGCCAGCCTTGGTTGTATGTCGGCACTTTTTGATGCGCGCTTAAATTCTTCAATTAGGACGCTTTTAAGTTGCTCATATGTGCTCACCAACGTCGACTCCAGAAACAATTTAGCCATTTTAGTCATTTTTCCGCGTGCCTGTACATACCGCTGTTTTTCTGTAAGCTCATATGCATCTGCGTTCTGCTCAAAATTTGTAAACCAATTCTCGACTGGTATACTGGCACCATCGAAGTCTGGCACAATTTTTGCAAAATTTTCTGCTGATAATTTTGGTTCTCTCTGAGTCAATTCATCCGCTTGAATTTTAAGAGTTAGCAGCTGAATTATTTGTTGTAGGCTTCTTTTATTCTCTGTTTGCATCTCCGTTATTTGTTCTGCGCAAAGTTCCGGAACACGGTGCGCTTCTTCATTTTGACAATTTGCATTTCCCTGCTTTGCCAACGAACGCGTGACAGCACCCTGTCGCTGTCTCTTTCCCTCATCATCACTCATGCTTTCGTATTCACTTTCTGGTGCTTGCTTCTGCATTTAACGGCACTTTACAATTGTTTCATCTATTCTTTTTTTAAGGTTTAGCGGTTGAGCCCCCAAATGTAGGATATTTATTGATAATATGTTAACAATAGTTGATCTTATTTAAGTGTTTGGTGATAAGCTTGGTAATTAAGTTTGTTTAGCGACTACGACTCTCGGTTCAACTACTCAGCAACTTTAATATGCCCTCCAGACGTACTACAACGGTACAACTTGCGTATATACTCTGGACTTGACAATTATTCAACTTTATGCTACAGCTACAATGCGACGACTGACTATTCCCGTTTTCCTCTTTCTTTTACTACTCCACGCTCACTCTTACAGCGCTGTCCACTTAGCGATGATCATCAATCATCGCATATCGATACATATTGTTACATATATGTATGTTTCAAACGCACTTGCATACAATATGTACCAACAACATTATACCGTTCTTGCTGTCCGCTGACCCGCCGCCACTCCTTTAATCAACGGGCCGCTGAACGCAAAGGGAAACTGAACAAAACAACAACGTGCTGGCTTGTCGTAGCTGAGACGCACAAATTGCACAAAGAAAAAATATCCCTTGAACCAACATTCAATGATTGTCAATGAAAACTTTATTATATGATTTTAATATATATATATATATATATATATATATATATATATATTGTTTATGCTAGAATATAAACAAACATGTAGAATTGAAATTATATTTAAGAATCTCAAGTTTTGTTATTCAATTACACAAAGTTCATATTAAGTTTCTACTACCCTTCCATCTTGGTCTGTATCAGACAGATTAACGTAAAACTCTAAAATTTGTATTTTACAGTTATTCTCTGCCGCTTCACCAATACAATCATACTCCGATGAATATGTACATACATATATGAAATTTTTCAGTCGTAGGTCGAGATCAGCGCTGCTCGGCAAGCTGCATTTATTTGCATGTATTCAAATGGCAGAAATAGTTACCCGTGCCTCAAGATGTTAACAAATCAAAAACTATTTATAATTCAAGCACTTTCTCAATTGTTTGCTTAGCGCCAAGCATAAGGCTAATGAAAAAATGCAATTATTGCAAATATGTTTTTGAACTACATATCCACAATAGCAGGTAAATGTTATTAGGGTATTTAAAATACGTCATTCGCTAGTTTTTACAAAACGTTAAAAAACAAGTAGAAACGTTGCAGTCGGACGTACCCGACTGCGGTATACTCGATACCAGTAGTAAAACAGATTAAAAAAGAGCTGATTGCAATGGTGTGTAGATACGGCAGGGGTGTAGGTTGCCTCAAAGATTGTCTGGTGCAGATGGGGATGCCAAAAAATTATCTTCCTCCCAAATTTGGTGACTCTAGCTCAAAAATAGTAAAATTTGGGGGAAGTGGTGCTGGGGTTGGTAAGGGGGGGCTTGGCATCCAATCTTTTGCTGCAGATCGATTTATGATGTCAATTGCTATCCTCAAACAGAATTTGGTGACTCTAGCTCAAAAATAGTAAAATTTGGTGGAAGGGTGGCTGAGGTTGGTAAGGGGGGGCGTGGCATCCAATCTTTTGCTGTAGATCTATTTATGATGTCAATTGCTATCCTCAAACAGAATTTGGTGACTCTAGCTCAAAATTAGTAAAATTTAGTGGAAGGGGGGCTGGGGTTGGTAAGGGGGGGCGTGGCATCCAATCTTTCGCTGCAGATCTATTTATGATGTTAATTGCTATCCTCATACCAAATTTGGTGACTCTAGCTCAAAGTTAGTAGAATATGGTGGAAGGGGTGCTGGGGGCTGGTATGGGTGGGGGCACCATCCAAAATTTTTGGGTTTCTTCACTTCCAATCTTGGCACCAAATTTGGCGGCTCTAGCTCATAAGCTGTGGACAATATAGGCACTTTTGATTTCAAAATGCAAGGGGCTAGGGAACGGGGGGGGCGTGGCTCCAAATTTTTGATGCAGTTTTTTGGGGATCGCTATCAGCTATCTTCCTACCAAATTTGGTCACTCTAGCTTTAGCTCTTTGGAAAATACACGCATTCCCGTTTTTAGTGAAGCATTGGGGCGGTTTGGGGCAGCTTGGGCAATATGGATTGGCGTGGCATTCAATGTTTTTATGCATTTATTTGGGGGCTATAATCACCTATTTTGGCACAAAATTTGGTGGCTCTAACTCAAAAACTGTAAAAGATATAAGCATTTCTGTTTTTGAACTGCGGGGGGGCTGGCGGCGGAATGGGTGGGTGGGGCCCCAAAACTTTGATGCAGTTTTTGAGGGGTCGTTACCAGTTATCTACCTACCAAATTTTGTGACTCTAGCTCAAACAATATGGAAGATACACGCACTACCGTTTTTAACGAAGCGTTGAGGTGGTTGAAGGCGGATAGGGCAGTATAGATGGGCGTGGCATCCAAAGTTTTTATGAATTTGGTTGAAGATCGTCAAAACCTATCTTGGAACCAAATTTGATGGCTCTAGCTCAAAAACTGTAGAAGATATGGGCATTCTTGGTGTTAAACTGCGGGGGGCTGGGGGCGGTATGGGTGGGCGTGGCTCGAAAGTTTTTGATGCAGTTTTTTGGGGGTTGTTAGTAGCTATTTTCTCCCGAAATTTGGTAGTTCTAGCTGTAGGGGCTTGCGAAATAGCTGGATCTATCGATCTTGCGTTATCGAGTTTATCGATTTGCCAGCCCCCTAGTTATCGTAGAGCTCCAATCTTAACACTTTAATTTACTATGCCATAGATAAAGAGATTTGCAAAGTTTGAAGTCTCTAGCTTGAAGGGTGTGGAAAAAAGTTGCGTTCATACAGACGGACAGACGGACAGACACCATGACGGACATTGCACAAACCCAATATACTCTTTACCTTCGGTATCGAGTATAAAAATCGACGGTCAGTGCTTTTGGCTTGACCTACGGTCTGTGTCTCTAACACGGCCGCTTAGATTTTACGTAGAATGCGTTCCATATCAAATTTTTCAAACAAAATAGACGTAATGATAAAACACTGGCTTGTTTTTTGTGAATAAACACACACACTTATTTTGGATCCCGAATCACATACTTGCATAAATAGTCAAAAACAGCCATAAACCAACAACAACACGTGCTGGCTTGTCGTAGCTGAGACCCACAAAATGCACAAATTAAAAATACCCCTTGTACAAATATTAAATAAAAGTCAACATAAAGAAATAAAATATATAATTTAATATAAAGATAATATATTTTAATTACTTACAAAAAATGTCGATTTAAGTGCTAGTTCATTAAATTATATCCAACGTGCCTTTTTTTCAAGTCTCTAGGTTAAAGGGTGAGGAAAAAAGTTGCGTTCAGACAGACGTACGCACGTACAGACGGACATACACCATGACGGACATTGCACACACCCTATATACAATGAGTATAAAACAAAAACCAAACCCCAAACATGAAAAAATACACAACCAATAGCGAAAGCAACTCCATTTTAAAAAACATACTTTACGTAGACCGTCTGATGACAAGTTCCCTCTAAAAAATATCGACGGTCCGTGCTTTCGGCTTGACCTACGGCCTGTGTCGCTAACACGGCCGCTTAGATTTTACGTAGAATGCGTTCCATATCAAATTTTTCAAACAAAATAGACGTAATGATAAAACACTGGCTTGTTTTTTGTGAATACACACACACACTTATTTTGGCTCCCGAATCACATACTTGCATAAATAGTCAAAAACAGCCATAAACCAACCACAACACGTGCTGGCTTGTCGTAGCTGAGACCCACAAAATGCACAAATTAAAAATACCCCTTGTACAAATATTAAATAAAGGTCAACAAAAAGAAATCAAATATATAATTTAATATAAAGATAATATATTTTAATTACTTACAAAAAATGTCGATTTAAGTCCTAGTTCATTAAATTATATCCAACATGTTTTATTGATTATGAACGCCCTACCTTATTGCCAAAATATAAACAAACATATTACACAGACATAATATTGAAGTAATCACGTTTTGCTATTTAACCAAATGATTCAAAAGTTGAGACGACATGAAAAATGAAGCCCAGTTGCTTCACAAGCTTTACCGTTGTTGATTGCTGCTGCACTATGGGGCACTTTGCCAAAAAAAAACTGTCATTTATACATTTTTTACATGTCCTTAAATTAACTATTTGTTTATGCAAATCTCTTGTAAACATTATATAGTTGGCCGATCTCGATGATATTTTAAAAAAATTGTAGTATTGTAGAAACAACCTTAACTCCCAGATTTGGGCCTGATATGTTGACAACAAGGGGAAAAATGTATTGCGCTTAAAACTTTATTTACTTATGGATTCAAAAACATTGAATGTAGCTTTATTGTACTTTATATACTGTTCGAAAGCTAACAAATTCAATTAACTCCTATATAAATAAGATTTTATTTTGGTATGTATAAAGTATAAATAAATCTAAATGAACGCGGCGAAAGTGGTCGCAAAAATGTTTACTTCAATTGCACCCCGAACCTGCCGAATAACGTATTCTACGTGTAACAGTAATAGCTCTATCATATTTGCAGACTTCTCTAAAACCTTCGATAGAATGGGAGTCCTCTCCATCTTTAACTAACGGAATGCGAAATCGGCCAAAATATATTTAACTACACTAAAAACTACCTGACCAATAGAAAAATTAAAACAAGAATAGGAAACTGCATATCCGATACTTACGCACTCCATAACTGAATACCGCAGTAATCACCGAACTCAGTAATCCTATTCCTCATTGCCTATAATATTGTCATATACCATAGCACGCAAAAAAAAACATCAACCTGAACACTCTCTTTAGTAACATCAAAAACTAGTGCAAGCCATCCAACGCTACCCTTTCCCCAAACAAATGCAAACACATACACATCTGCCAAAAACACAATTGCATAGTTCAAAAGCAACACACTGCTAAACATTACCCAAAAACACATATATAAATCAAAAATATAAATGGGATGGAGATGGGGAAGGCAAAAAGCTATCTCCCTTCCAAATTTTGTGTCTCTAGCTTAAAGTTTGCTAAAAGTCGGAAAGGGTGGCTGAAGGCGGTAGGGGGGCGTGGCATCCAAAGTTTCTATGCTGATCTTTGTGGGAAGTCACTTGCTATCTTCCTATCAAATTTGGTGACTCAAGCTTAAAATTTGTTAGAGGTGTGCTGCAGATCTGTGTATCATGGAGTTTGGTGGCTCTAGCTCAAAAACTGTGCAAGATATAGGCGTTTATGTCTCTAAATTGTGGGGGGGGGGGGGGGGGGGGCTGTGGCAGATAGGGTGGTCGTGGCTCGAAAAAATTGGATGCAATATTTTGGGGGTTATTTGTATCTGTCTTTTTCCCAATTGAGGTAGTTCTAGCTGTAAGGGCTTGCCAAATAGGAGGACTTATCGGCTTTGAGCTATCGAATTTATCGATTTGCCAGTTCCCCAGTTATCGTAGAAACCAATCTTGGAACATTATGTGTCTTTGTCAAAGAGAAAGATATGTCCAAAGTTTCAATTTCTAGGTTGAAGGGTGAGGAAAAAAGTTGCGTTCATACAGACGGACGCACGGACAGACGGACAGAAACCATGACCGACATGGCACAGACCCAATATACAACGACTATAGAAACAAAAACCAAATCCCCAAACATGAAAAAATACACAACCAATAGCGAAACCAACTCCATTTTAAAAAACATACATACTTTACGTAGACCATCTGATAACAAGTTCCCTCTAAAAAAATCGACGGTCAGTGCTTTCGGCTTGACCTACGGGCTGTGTCTCTAACACGGCCGCTTAGATTTTAGGTAGATTACGTTAACAATTAAAATGAGTAAAATATATTTTTAAGTTACTGCTGAAAACCACATCAATGCAGGTTGAAGATTGAATGTAGTTTCCATAGGTTCCAAGAAGGTTTTGTTTTCTCTCATGATAAATTTCAGACAAATATAAATAATATAAAAGTATTTCCTACTACCACTCATTTCTTTTTACTTTCAAAATATTTTGTTTAAATATAGGCGCTATTTAGGAGGCATTTTATTATATTTTTATTCAATTGTGTATATTGGTAGCGACTGTTTTGCACTTGTTTATTTCTTGTGAATTCACTCGCAAACTCATTTTGGCTCCCGAATCACATATTAATATAGTTTATACAACCCTTCTAAGTTTGGTTGCATTAATCAGTATAAGTCAAAATTGAGACGACATGAGAAATGAAGCGAGGTGTCCTCTATTATGAGCACCCACAAGCTTTTACCGTTGTTGATTGCTGCTGCACTATGGGGCACTTTGCCATATATGTCCTCTATATGTCCTTAAATTTACTATTTGTTTATGCTTGGGGGGGCTTGGCATCCAATCTTTTGCTGCAGATCTGTTTATGATGTCAATTGCTATCCTCAAACAGAATTTGGTGACTCTAGCTTAAAAATAGTAAAATTTGGTGGAAGGGGGGCTGGGGTTGGTAAGGGGGGGCGTGGCATCCAATCTTTTGCTGCAGATCTATTTATGATGTCAATTGCTATCCTCAAACAGAATTTGGTGACTCTAGCTCAAAAATAGTAAAATTTAGTGGAAGGGGGGCTGGGGTTGGTAAGGGGGGGCGTGGCATCCAATCTTTTGCTGCAGATCTATTTATGATGTTAATTGCTATCCTCATACCAAATTTGGTGACTCTAGCTCAAAGTTAGTAGAATATGGTGGAAGGGGTGCTGGGGGCTGGTATGGGTGGGGGCACCATCCAAAATTTTTGGGTTTCTTCACTTCCAATCTTGGCACCAAATTTGGCGGCTCTAGCTCATAAGCTGTGGACAATATAGGCACTTTTGATTTCAAAATGCAAGGGGTTAGGGAACGGGGGGGCGTGGCTCCAAATTTTTGATGCAGTTTTTTGGGGATCGCTATCAGCTATCTTCCTACCAAATTTGGTGACTCTAGCTTTAACTCTTTGGAAAATACACGCATTCCCGTTTTTAGTGAAGCATTGGGGCGGTTTGGGGCAGCTTGGGCAATATGGATTGGCGTGGCATTCAATGTTTTTATGCATTTATTTGGGGGCTATAATCACCTATTTTGGCACAAAATTTGGTGGCTCTAACTCAAAAACTGTAAAAGATATAGGCATTTCAGTTTTTGAACTGCGGGGGGGCTGGGGGCGGAATGGGTGGGTGGGGCCCCAAAACTTTGATGCAGTTTTTGAGGGGTCGTTACCAGTTATCTACCTACCAAATTTTGTGACTCTAGCTCAAACACTATGGAAGATACACGCACTACCGTTTTTAACGAAGCGTTGAGGTGGTTGAAGGCGGATAGGGCAGTATAGATAGGCGTGGCATCCAAAGTTTTTATGAATTTGGTTGAAGATCGTCAAAACCTATCTTGGAACCAAATTTGATGGCTCTAGCTCAAAAACTGTAGAAGATATGGGCATTCTTGGTGTTAAACTGCGGGGGGCTGGGGGCGGTATGGGTGGGCGTGGCTCGAAAGTTTTTGATGCAGTTTTTTGGGGGTTGTTAGTAGCTATTTTCTCCCGAAATTTGGTAGTTCTAGCTGTAGGGGCTTGCGAAATAGCTGGATCTATCGATCTTGCGTTATCGAGTTTATCGATTTGCCAGCCCCCTAGTTATCGTAGAGCTCCAATCTTAACACTTTAATTTACTATGCCATAGATAAAGAGATTTGCGAAGTTTGAAGTCTCTAGCTTGAAGGGTGTGGAAAAAAGTTGCGTTCATACAGACGGACAGACGGACAGACACCATGACGGACATTGCACAAGCCCAATATACCCATTACCTTCGGTATCGAGTATAAAAATCGACGGTCAGTGCTTTTGGCTTGACCTACGGTCTGTGTCTCTAACACGGCCGCTTAGATTTTACGTAGAATGCGTTCCATATCAAATTTTTCAAACAAAATAGACGTAATGATAAAACACTGGCTTGTTTTTTGTGAATACACACACACACTTATTTTGGCTCCCGAATCACATAATTGCATAAATAGTCAAAAACAGCCATAAACCAACCACAACACGTGCTGGCTTGCCGTAGCTGAGACCCACAAAATGCACAAATTAAAAATACCCCTTGTACAAATATTAAATAAAGGTCAACAAAAAGAAATCAAATATATAATTTAATATAAAGATAATATATTTTAATTACTTACAAAAAATGTCGATTTAAGTGCTAGTTCATTAAATTATATCCAACATGTTTTATTGATTATGAACGCCCTACCTTATTGCCAAAATATAAACAAACATATTACACAGACATAATATTGAAGTAATCACGTTTTGCTATTTAACCAAATGATTCAAAAGTTGAGACGACATGAAAAATGAAGCCCAGTTGCTTCACAAGCTTTACCGTTGTTGATTGCTGCTGCACTATGGGGCACTTTGCCAAAAAAAACTGTCATTTATACATTTTTTACATGTCCTTAAATTAACTATTTGTTTATGCAAATCTCTTGTAAAAATTATATAGTTGGCCGATCTCGATGATATTTTAAAAAATTGTAGTATTGTATAAACAACCTTAACTCCCAGATTTGGGCCTGATATGTTGAAAACAAGGGGAAAAATGTATTGCGCTTAAAACTTTATTTACTTATGGATTCAAAAACATTGAATGTAGCTTTATTATACTTTATATACTGTTCGAAAGCTAACAAATTCAATTAACTCCTATATAAATAAGATTTTATTTTGGTATGTATAAAGTATAAATAAATCTAAATGAACGCGGCGAAAGTGGTCGCAAAAATGTTTACTTCAATTGCACCCCGAACCTGCCGAATAACGTATTCTACGTGTAACAGTAATAGCTCTATCATATTTGCAGACTTCTCTAAAACCTTCGATAGAATGGGAGTCCTCTCCATCTTTAACTAACGGAATGCGAAATCGGCCAAAATATATTTAACTACACTATAAACTACCTGACCAATAGAAAAATAAAAACAAGAATAGGAAACTGCATATCCGATACTTACGCACTCCATAACTGAATACCGCAGTAATCACCGAACTCAGTAATCCTATTCCTCATTGCCTATAATATTGTCATATACCATAGCACGCAAAAAAAACATCAACCTGAACACTCTCTTTAGTAACATCAAAAACTAGTGCAAGCCATCCAACGCTACCCTTTCCCCAAACAAATGCAAACACATACACATCTGCCAAAAACACAATTGCATAGTTCAAAAGCAACACACTGCTAAACATTACCCAAAAACACATATATAAATCAAAAATATAAATGGGATGGAGATGGGGATGGCAAAAAGCTATCTCCCTTCCAAATTTTGTGTCTCTAGCTTAAAGTTTGCTAAAAGTCGGAAAGGGTGGCTGAAGGCGGTAGGGGGGCGTGGCATCCAAAGTTTCTATGCTGATCTTTGTGGGAAGTCACTTGCTATCTTCCTATCAAATTTGGTGACTCAAGCTTAAAATTTGTTAGAGGTGTGCTGCAGATCTGTGTATCATGGAGTTTGGTGGCTCTAGCTCAAAAACTGTGCAAGATATAGGCGTTTATGTGTCTAAATTGTGGGGGGGGGGGGGGGCTGTGGCAGATAGGGTGGTCGTGGCTCGAAAAAATTGGATGCAATATTTTGGGGGTTATTTGTATCTGTCATTTTCCCAATTGAGGTAGTTCTAGCTGTAAGGGCTTGCCAAATAGGAGGACTTATCGGCTTTGAGCTATCGAATTTATCGTTTTGCCAGTTCCCCAGTTATCGTAGAAACCAATCTTGAAACATTATGTGTCTTTGTCAAAGAGAAAGATATGTCCAAAGTTTCAATTTCTAGGTTGAAGGGTGAGGAAAAAAGTTGCGTTCATACAGACGGACGCACGGACAGACGGACAGAAACCATGACCGACATGGCACAGACCCAATATACAACGACTATAGAAACAAAAACCAAATCCCCAAACATGAAAAAATACACAACCAATAGCGAAACCAACTCCATTTTAAAAAACATACATACTTTACGTAGACCATCTGATAACAAGTTCCCTCTAAAAAAATCGACGGTCAGTGCTTTCGGCTTGTGTCTCTAAAACGGCCGCTTAGATTTTAGGCAGATTACGTTAGCAATTAAAATGAGTAAAATATATTTTTAAGTTACTGCTGAAAACCACATCAATGCAGGTTGAAGATTGAATGTAGTTTCCATAGGTTCCAAGAAGGTTTTGTTTTCTCTCATGATAAATTTCAGACAAATATAAATAATATAAAAGTATTTCCTACTCCCACTCATTTCTTTTTACTTTCAAAATATTTTGTTTAAATATAGGCGCTATTTAGGAGGCATTTTATTATATTTTTATTCAATTGTGTATATTGGTAGCGACTGTTTTGCACTTGTTTATTTCTTGTGAATTCACTCGCAAACTCATTTTGGCTCCCGAATCACATATTAATATAGTTTATACAACCCTTCTAAGTTTGGTTGCATTAATCAGTATAAGTCAAAATTGAGACTACATGAGAAATGAAGCGAGGTGTCCTCTATTATGAGCACCCACAAGCTTTTACCGTTGTTGATTGCTGCTGCACTATGGGGCACTTTGCCATATATGTCCTCTATATGTCCTTAAATTTACTATTTGTTTATGCAAATCTCTTGTAAAAACAAGTAGAAACGTTGCAGTCGGACGTACCCGACTGCGGTATACTCGATACCAGTGGTAAAACAGATTAAAAAAGAGCTGATTGCAATGGTGTGTAGATACGGCAGGGGTGTAGGTTGCCTCAAAGATTGTCTGGTGCAGATGGGGATGCCAAAAAATTATCTTCCTCCCAAATTTGGTGACTCTAGCTCAAAAATAGTAAAATTTGGGGGAAGGGGGGCTGGGGTTGGTAAGGGGGGGCTTGGCATCCAATCTTTTGCTGCAGATCTATTTATGATGTCAATTGCTATCCTCAAACAGAATTTGGTGACACTAGCTCAAAAATAGTAAAATTTGGTGGAAGGGGGGCTGGGGTTGGTAAGGGGGGGCGTGGCATCCAATCTTTTGCTGCAGATCTATTTATGATGTCAATTGCTATCCTCAAACACAATTTGGTGACTCTAGCTCAAAAATAGTAAAATTTAGTGGAAGAGTGGCTGTGGTTGGTAAGGGGGGGCGTGGCATCCAATCTTTTGCTGCAGATCTATTTATGATGTTAATTGCTATCCTCATACCAAATTTGGTGACTCTAGCTCAAAGTTAGTAGAATATGGTGGCAGGGGTGCTGGGGGCTGGTATGGGTGGGGGCACCATCCAAAATTTTTGGGTTTCTTCACTTCCAATCTTGGCACCAAATTTGGCGGCTCTAGCTCATAAGCTGTGGACAATATAGGCACTTTTGATTTCAAAATGCAAGGGGCTAGTGAACGGGGGGGCGTGGCTCCAAATTTTTGATGCAGTTTTTTGGGGATCACTATCAGCTATCTTCCTACCAAATTTGGTGACTCTAGCTTTAGCTCTTTGGAAAATACACGCATTCCCGTTTTTAGTGAAGCATTGGGGCGGTTTGGGGCAGCTTGGGCAATATGGATTGGCGTGGCATTCAATGTTTTTATGCATTTATTTGGGGGCTATAATCACCTATTTTGGCACAAAATTTGGTGGCTCTAACTCAAAAACTGTAAAAGATATAGGCATTTCAGTTTTTGAACTGCGGGGGGGCTGGGGGCGGAATGGGTGGGTGGGGCCCCAAAACTTTGATGCAGTTTTTGAGGGGTCGGTACCAGTTATCTACCTACCAAATTTTGTGACTCTAGCTCAAACACTATGGAAGATACACGCACTACCGTTTTTAACGAAGCGTTGAGGTGGTTGAAGGCGGATAGGGCAGTATAGATGGGCGTGGCATCCAAAGTTTTTATGAATTTGGTTGAAGATCGTCAAAACCTATCTTGGAACCAAATTGGATGGCTCTAGCTCAAAAACTGTAGAAGATATGGGCATTCTTGGTGTTAAACTGCGGGGGGCTGGGGGCGGTATGGGTGGGCGTGGGTCCAAAATTTTTGATGCAGTTTTTTCGGGGTTGTTAGTAGCTATTTTCTCCCGAAATTTGGTAGTTCTAGCTGTAGGGGCTTGCGAAATAGCTGGATCTATCGATCTTGCGTTATCGAGTTTATCGATTTGCCAGCCCCCTAGTTATCGTAGAGCTCCAATCTTAACACTTTAATTTACTATGCCATAGATAAAGAGATTTGCAAAGTTTGAAGTCTCTAGCTTGAAGGGTGTGGAAAAAAGTTGCGTTCATACAGACGGACAGACGGACAGACACCATGACGGACATTGCACAAACCCAATATACTCTTTACCTTCGGTATCGAGTATAATTATATAGTTGGCCGATCTTGATGATTTTTTAAAAAAATTGTAGTATTGTATAAACAACCTTAACTCCCAGATTCGGGCCTGATATGTTGAAAACAAGGGGAAAAATGTATTGCGCTTAAAACTTTATTTACTTGTGGATTCAAAAACATTGTACGAAGCAGTATTATACTTTATATTTTTCGAAAGCTAACAAATTCAATTACCTTCTATATAAATGAGATACCCTTTGGGTATGTATAAAGTATCAATAAATCTCAATAAACGCGGCGAAAGTGGTCGCAAAAATGTTTACTTCAAATTGCACTCCTAACCTGCCGAATAACGTTTTTTACGTTAAACAGTAATAGCTCTATCATAGTTGTAGACTTCTCTAAAACCTTCGATAGAGTGGGAGTCCTCTCCATCTTTAACTAACGGAATGCGAAATCGGCCAAAATATATTTAACTACACTAAAAACTACCTGACCAATAGAAAAACAAGTAGAAACGTTGCAGTCGGACGCACCCGACGGCGGTATACTCGATACCAGTAGTAAAACAGATTAAAAGAGAGCTGATTGCAATGGTGTGTGGATACGGCAGGGGTGTAGGCTGCCTCAAAGATTGTCTGGTGCAGATGGGGATGCCAAAAAGCTATCTTCCTACCAAAAAAAAAAGCTATCTTCTAGCTCAAAGTTAGAAGCATACGATGGATGGTAGGCTGGGTGAGGTATGGGGGGGGCTTGGCATCAACATTTTAGCTGAAGATCTGTGTATGATGTCAATTGCTATCCTCATACCAAATTTGGTGACTCTAGCTCAAAAATAGAAAATTTGTGGGAAGGGGGGCTTGGGCTGGTAAGGGGGGGCGTGGCATCCAAACTTTTGCTGATCTATTTATGATGTCAATAGCTATCCTCAAACCGAATTTGGTGACTCTAGCTCAAAGTTAGTAGAAAATGGTGGAAGGGGGGCTGGGTGCTGGGGGCTGGTATGGGGGGCGTGGCGTCCAATCTTTTGCTGCAGATCTATTTATGATTTTAATTGCTATCCTCAACCAAATTTGGTGACTCTAGCTCAAAGTTAGTAGAATATGGTGGAAGGGGGCTGGGGGCGGTATGGGTGGGGGGCGCCATCCACTTTTTTTGGTTTTCTTCATCACCTATCTTGGCACCAAGGGGCTCGGAACGGGGGGGCGTGGCTCCATAACTTTGATGCAGTTTTTTGGAGATCGTTAATAGCTATCTTCCTTCCAAATTTGGTGACTCTATCTTTAACGCTTTGGAAAATACACGCATTCCCGTTTTTAGTGAAGCATTGGGGCGGTTTGGGGCAGCTTGGACAGTATGGATTGGCGTGACATCCAAAGTTTTTATGCATTTATTTTGGGGCTATAATCACCTATTTTGGCACAAAATTTGGTGGCTCTTACTTTAAAACTGTAAAAGATATAAGCATTTCTGTTTTTATACTGCGGGGGGCTGGGGGCGGAATGGGTGGGTGGGGCTCCAAAACTTTGATGCAGTTTTTGGGGGGTCGTTACCAGTTATCTACCTACCAAATTTTGTGACTGAAAAATAAAAACAAGAATAGGAAACTGCATATCCGATACTTACGCACTCCATAACTGAATACCGCAGTAATCACCGAACTCAGTAATCCTATTCCTCATTGCCTATAATATTGTCATATACCATAGCACGCAAAAAAAACATCAACCTGAACACTCTCTTTAGTAACATCAAAAACTAGTGCAAGCCATCCAACGCTACCCTTTCCCCAAACAAATGCAATCACATACACATCTGCCAAAAACACAATTGCATAGTTCAAAAGCAACACACTGCTAAACATTACCCAAAAACACATATATAAATCAAAAATATAAATGGGATGGAGATGGGGATGGCTAAAAGCTATCTCCCTTCCAAATTTTGTGTCTCTAGCTTAAAGTTTGCTAAAAGTCGGAAAGGGTGGCTGAAGGCGGTAGGGGGGCGTGGCATCCAAAGTTTCTATGCTGATCTTTGTGGGAAGTCACTTGCTATCTTCCTATCAAATTTGGTGACTCAAGCTTAAAATTTGTTAGAGGTGTGCTGCAGATCTGTGTATCATGGAGTTTGGTGGCTCTAGCTCAAAAACTGTGCAAGATATAGGCGTTTATGTCTCTAAATTGTGGGGGGGGGGGGGCTGTGGCAGATAGGGTGGTCGTGGCTCGAAAACTTTGGATGCAATATTTTGGGGGTTATTTGTATCTGTCTTTTTCCCAATTGAGGTAGTTCTAGCTGTAAGGGCTTGCCAAATAGGAGGACTTATCGGCTTTGAGCTATCGAATTTATCGATTTGCCAGTTCCCCAGTTATCGTAGAAACCAATCTTGAAACATTATGTGTCTTTGTCAAAGAGAAAGATATGTCCAAAGTTTCAATTTCTAGGTTGAAGGGTGAGGAAAAAAGTTGCGTTCATACAGACGGACGCACGGACAGACGGACAGAAACCATGACCGACATGGCACAGACCCAATATACAACGACTATAGAAACAAAAACCAAATCCCCAAACATGAAAAAATACACAACCAATAGCGAAACCAACTCCATTTTAAAAAACATACATACTTTACGTAGACCATCTGATAACAAGTTCCCTCTAAAAAAATCGACGGTCTGTGCTTTCGGCTTGACCTACGGGCTGTGTCTCTAACACGGCCGCTTAGATTTTAGGTAGATTACGTTAACAATTAAAATGAGTAAAATATATTTTTAAGTTACTGCTGAAAACCACATCAATGCAGGTTGAAGATTGAATGTAGTTTCCATAGGTTCCAAGAAGGTTTTGTTTTCTCTCATGATAAATTTCAGACAAATATAAATAATATAAAAGTATTTCCTACTCCCACTCATTTCTTTTTACTTTCAAAATATTTTGTTTAAATATAGGCGCTATTTAGGAGGCATTTTATTATATTTTTATTCAATTGTGTATATTGGTAGCGACTGTTTTGCACTTGTTTATTTCTAGTGAATTCACTCGCAAACTCATTTTGGCTCCCGAATCAAATATTAATATAGTTTATACAACCCTTCTAAGTTTGGTTGCATTAATCAGTATAAGTCAAAATTGAGACGACATGAGAAATGAAGCGAGGTGTCCTCTATTATGAGCACCCACAAGCTTTTACCGTTGTTGATTGCTGCTGCACTATGGGGCACTTTGCCATATATGTCCTCTATATGTCCTTAAATTTACTATTTGTTTATGCAAATCTCTTGTAAAAACAAGTAGAAACGTTGCAGTCGGACGTACCCGACTGCGGTATACTCGATACCAGTAGTAAAACAGATTAAAAAAGAGCTGATTGCAATGGTGTGTAGATACGGCAGGGGTGTAGGTTGCCTCAAAGATTGTCTGGTGCAGATGGGGATGCCAAAAAATTATCTTCCTCCCAAATTTGGTGACTCTAGCTCAAAAATAGTAAAATTTGGGGGAAGGGGGGCTGGGGTTGGTAAGGGGGGGCTTGGCATCCAATCTTTTGCTGCAGATCTATTTATGATGTCAATTGCTATCCTCAAACAGAATTTGGTGACACTAGCTCAAAAATAGTAAAATTTGGTGGAAGGGGGGCTGGGGTTGGTAAGGGGGGGCGTGGCATCCAATCTTTTGCTGCAGATCTATTTATGATGTCAATTGCTATCCTCAAACACAATTTGGTGACTCTAGCTCAAAAATAGTAAAATTTAGTGGAAGGGTGGCTGTGGTTGGTAAGGGGGGGCGTGGCATCCAATCTTTTGCTGCAGATCTATTTATGATGTTAATTGCTATCCTCATACCAAATTTGGTGACTCTAGCTCAAAGTTAGTAGAATATGGTGGCAGGGGTGCTGGGGGCTGGTATGGGTGGGGGCACCATCCAAAATTTTTGGGTTTCTTCACTTCCAATCTTGGCACCAAATTTGGCGGCTCTAGCTCATAAGCTGTGGACAATATAGGCACTTTTGATTTCAAAATGCAAGGGGCTAGGGAACGGGGGGGCGTGGCTCCAAATTTTAGATGCAGTTTTTTGGGGATCGCTATCAGCTATCTTCCTACCAAATTTGGTGACTCTAGCTTTAGCTCTTTGGAAAATACACGCATTCCCGTTTTTAGTGAAGCATTGGGGCGGTTTGGGGCAGCTTGGGCAATATGGATTGGCGTGGCATTCAATGTTTTTATGCATTTATTTGGGGGCTATAATCACTGCACAAACCCAATATACTCTTTACCTTCGGTATCGAGTATAAAAATCGACGGTCAGTGCTTTTGGCTTGACCTACGGTCTGTGTCTCTAACACGGCCGCTTAGATTTTACGTAGAATGCGTTCCATATCAAATTTTTCAAACAAAATAGACGTAATGATAAAACACTGGCTTGTTTTTTGTGAATAAAAACACACACTTATTTTGGCTCCCGAATCACATACTTGCATAAATAGTCAAAAACAGCCATAAACCAACAACAACACGTGCTGGCTTGTCGTAGCTGAGACCCACAAAATGCACAAATTAAAAATACCCCTTGTACAAATATTAAATAAAAGTCAACATAAAGAAATAAAATATATAATTTAATATAAAGATAATATATTTTAATTACTTACAAAAAATGTCGATTTAAGTGCTAGTTCATTAAATTATATCCAACGTGCCTTTTTTTTCAAGTCTCTAGGTTAAAGGGTGAGGAAAAAAGTTGCGTTCAGACAGACGTACGCACGTACAGACGGACATACACCATGACGGACATTGCACACACCCTATATACAATGAGTATAAAACAAAAACCAAACCCCAAACATGAAAAAATACACAACCAATAGCGAAAGCAACTCCATTTTAAAAAACATACTTTACGTAGACCGTCTGATGACAAGTTCCCTCTAAAAAATATCGACGGTCCGTGCTTTCGGCTTGACCTACGGCCTGTGTCGCTAACACGGCCGCTTAGATTTTACGTAGAATGCGTTCCATATCAAATTTTTCAAACAAAATAGACGTAATGATAAAACACTGGCTTGTTTTTTGTGAATACACACACACACTTATTTTGGCTCCCGAATCACATACTTGCATAAATAGTCAAAAACAGCCATAAACCAACCACAACACGTGCTGGCTTGTCGTAGCTGAGACCCACAAAATGCACAAATTAAAAATACCCCTTGTACAAATATTAAATAAAGGTCAACAAAAAGAAATCAAATATATAATTTAATATAAAGATAATATATTTTAATTACTTACAAAAAATGTAGATTTAAGTGCTAGTTCATTAAATTATATCCAACATGTTTTATTGATTATGAACGCCCTACCTTATTGCCAAAATATAAACAAACATATTACACAGACATAATATTGAAGTAATCACGTTTTGCTATTTAACCAAATGATTCAAAAGTTGAGACGACATGAAAAATGAAGCCCAGTTGCTTCACAAGCTTTACCGTTGTTGATTGCTGCTGCACTATGGGGCACTTTGCCAAAAAAAAACTGTCATTTATACATTTTTTACATGTCCTTAAATTAACTATTTGTTTATGCAAATCTCTTGTAAACATTATATAGTTGGCCGATCTCGATGATATTTTAAAAAAATTGTAGTATTGTATAAACAACCTTAACTCCCAGATTTGGGCCTGATATGTTGATAACAAGGGGAAAAATGTATTGCGCTTAAAACTTTATTTACTTATGGATTCAAAAACATTGAATGTAGCTTTATTGTACTTTATATACTGTTCGAAAGCTAACAAATTCAATTAACTCCTATATAAATAAGATTTTATTTTGGTATGTATAAAGTATAAATAAATCTAAATGAACGCGGCGAAAGTGGTCGCAAAAATGTTTACTTCAATTGCACCCCGAACCTGCCGAATAACGTATTCTACGTGTAACAGTAATAGCTCTATCATATTTGCAGACTTCTCTAAAACCTTCGATAGAATGGGAGTCCTCTCCATCTTTAACTAACGGAATGCGAAATCGGCCAAAATATATTTAACTACACTATAAATTACCTGACCAATAGAAAAATAAAAACAAGAATAGGAAACTGCATATCCGATACTTACGCACTCCATAACTGAATACCGCAGTAATCACCGAACTCAGTAATCCTATTCCTCATTGCCTATAATATTGTCATATACCATAGCACGCAAAAAAAACATCAACCTGAACACTCTCTTTAGTAACATCAAAAACTAGTGCAAGCCATCCAACGCTACCCTTTCCCCAAACAAATGCAAACACATACACATCTGCCAAAAACACAATTGCATAGTTCAAAAGCAACACACTGCTAAACATTACCCAAAAACACATATATAAATCAAAAATATAAATGGGATGGAGATGGGGATGGCAAAAAGCTATCTCCCTTCCAAATTTTGTGTCTCTAGCTTAAAGTTTGCTAAAAGTCGAAAAGGGTGGCTGAAGGCGGTAGGGGGGCGTGGCATCCAAAGTTTCTATGCTGATC
Organism: Scaptomyza polygonia; assembly: GCA_035044585.1. Classification (NCBI taxonomy): domain Eukaryota; kingdom Metazoa; phylum Arthropoda; class Insecta; order Diptera; family Drosophilidae; genus Scaptomyza; species Scaptomyza polygonia. The sequence continues at coordinate 184,505 of JAWNNU010000093.1, forward strand.
TTTGTGGGAAGTCACTTGCTATCTTCCTATCAAATTTGGTGACTCAAGCTTAAAATTTGTTAGAGGTGTGCTGCAGATCTGTGTATCATGGAGTTTGGTGGCTCTAGCTCAAAAACTGTGCAAGATATAGGCGTTTATGTCTCTAAATTGTGGGGGGGGGGGGGGGGCTGTGGCAGATAGGGTGGTCGTGGCTCGAAAAAATTGGATGCAATATTTTGGGGGTTATTTGTATCTGTCTTTTTCCCAATTGAGGTAGTTCTAGCTGTAACGGCTTGCCAAATAGGAGGACTTATCGGCTTTGAGCTATCGAATTTATCGATTTGCCAGTTCCCCAGTTATCGTAGAAACCAATCTTGAAACATTATGTGTCTTTGTCAAAGAGAAAGATATGTCCAAAGTTTCAATTTCTAGGTTGAAGGGTGAGGAAAAAAGTTGCGTTCATACAGACGGACGCACGGACAGACGGACAGAAACCATGACCGACATGGCACAGACCCAATATACAACGACTATAGAAACAAAAACCAAATCCCCAAACATGAAAAAATACACAACCAATAGCGAAACCAACTCCATTTTAAAAAACATACATACTTTACGTAGACCATCTGATAACAAGTTCCCTCTAAAAAAATCGACGGTCAGTGCTTTCGGCTTGACCTACGGGCTGTGTCTCTAACACGGCCGCTTAGATTTTAGGTAGATTACGTTAACAATTAAAATGAGTAAAATATATTTTTAAGTTACTGCTGAAAACCACATCAATGCAGGTTGAAGATTGAATGTAGTTTCCATAGGTTCCAAGAAGGTTTTGTTTTCTCTCATGATAAATTTCAGACAAATATAAATAATATAAAAGTATTTCCTACTCCCACTCATTTCTTTTTACTTTCAAAATATTTTGTTTAAATATAGGCGCTATTTAGGAGGCATTTTATTATATTTTTATTCAATTGTGTATATTGGTAGCGACTGTTTTGCACTTGTTTATTTCTTGTGAATTCACTCGCAAACTCATTTTGGCTCCCGAATCACATATTAATATAGTTTATACAACCCTTCTAAGTTTGGTTGCATTAATCAGTATAAGTCAAAATTGAGACGACATGAGAAATGAAGCGAGGTGTCCTCTATTATGAGCACCCACAAGCTTTTACCGTTGTTGATTGCTGCTGCACTATGGGGCACTTTGCCATATATGTCCTCTATATGTCCTTAAATTTACTATTTGTTTATGCTTGGGGGGGCTTGGCATCCAATCTTTTGCTGCAGATCTATTTATGATGTCAATTGCTATCCTCAAACAGAATTTGGTGACTCTAGCTTAAAAATAGTAAAATTTGGTGGAAGGGGGGCTGGGGTTGGTAAGGGGGGGCGTGGCATCCAATCTTTTGCTGCAGATCTATTTATGATGTCAATTGCTATCCTCAAACAGAATTTGGTGACTCTAGCTCAAAAATAGTAAAATTTAGTGGAAGGGGGGCTGGGGTTGGTAAGGGGGGGCGTGGCATCCAATCTTTTGCTGCAGATCTATTTATGATGTTAATTGCTATCCTCATACCAAATTTGGTGACTCTAGCTCAAAGTTAGTAGAATATGGTGGAAGGGGTGCTGGGGGCTGGTATGGGTGGGGGCACCATCCAAAATTTTTGGGTTTTTTCACTTCCAATCTTGGCACCAAATTTGGCGGCTCTAGCTCATAAGCTGTGGACAATATAGGCAAGGGGCTATGGAACGGGGGGGGCGTGGCTCCAAATTTTTGATGCAGTTTTTTGGGGATCGCTATCAGCTATCTTCCTACCAAATTTGGTGACTCTAGCTTTAACTCTTTGGAAAATACACGCATTCCCGTTTTTAGTGAAGCATTGGGGCGGTTTGGGGCAGCTTGGGCAATATGGATTGGCGTGGCATTCAATGTTTTTATGCATTTATTTGGGGGCTATAATCACCTATTTTGGCACAAAATTTGGTGGCTCTAACTCAAAAACTGTAAAAGATATAAGCATTTCTGTTTTTATACTGCGGGGGGCTGGCGGCGGAATGGGTGGGTGGGGCCCCAAAACGTTGATGCAGTTTTTGAGGGGTCATTACCAGTTATCTACCTACCAAATTTTGTGACTTTAGCTCAAACACTATGGAAGATACACGCACTACCGTTTTTAACGAAGCGTTGAGGTGGTTGAAGGCGGATAGGGCAGTATAGATGGGCGTGGCATCCAAAGTTTTTATGAATTTGGTTGAAGATCGTCAAAACCTATCTTGGAACCAAATTTGATGGCTCTAGCTCAAAAACTGTAGAAGATATGGGCATTCTTGGTGTTAAACTGCGGGGGGCTGGGGGCGGTATGGGTGGGCGTGGCTCGAAAGTTTTTGATGCAGTTTTTTGGGGGTTGTTAGTAGCTATTTTCTCCCGAAATTTGGTAGTTCTAGCTGTAGGGGCTTGCGAAATAGCTGGATCTATCGATCTTGCGTTATCGAGTTTATCGATTTGCCAGCCCCCTAGTTATCGTAGAGCTCCAATCTTAACACTTTAATTTACTATGCCATAGATAACGAGATTTGCGAAGTTTGAAGTCTCTAGCTTGAAGGGTGTGGAAAAAAGTTGCGTTCATACAGACGGACAGACGGACAGACACCATGACGGACATTGCACAAACCCAATATACCCATTACCTTCGGTATCGAGTATAAAAATAGACGGTCAGTGCTTTTGGCTTGACCTACGGTCTGTGTCTCTAACACGGCCGCTTAGATTTTACGTAGAATGCGTTCCATATCAAATTTTTCAAACAAAATAGACGTAATGATAAAACACTGGCTTGTTTTTTGTGAATACACACACACACTTATTTTGGCTCCCGAATCACATACTTGCATAAATAGTCAAAAACAGCCATAAACCAACCACAACACGTGCTGGCTTGCCGTAGCTGAGACCCACAAAATGCACAAATTAAAAATACCCCTTGTACAAATATTAAATAAAGGTCAACAAAAAGAAATCAAATATATAATTTAATATAAAGATAATATATTTTAATTACTTACAAAAAATGTCGATTTAAGTCCTAGTTCATTAAATTATATCCAACATGTTTTATTGATTATGAACGCCCTACCTTATTGCCAAAATATAAACAAACATATTACACAGACATAATATTGAAGTAATCACGTTTTGCTATTTAACCAAATGATTCAAAAGTTGAGACGACATGAAAAATGAAGCCCAGTTGCTTCACAAGCTTTACCGTTGTTGATTGCTGCTGCACTATGGGGCACTTTGCCAAAAAAAACTGTCATTTATACATTTTTTACATGTCCTTAAATTAACTATTTGTTTATGCAAATCTCTTGTAAAAATTATATAGTTGGCCGATCTCGATGATATTTTAAAAAATTGTAGTATTGTATAAACAACCTTAACTCCCAGATTTGGGCCTGATATGTTGAAAACAAGGGGAAAAATGTATTGCGCTTAAAACTTTATTTACTTATGGATTCAAAAACATTGAATGTAGCTTTATTGTACTTTATATACTGTTCGAAAGCTAACAAATTCAATTAACTCCTATATAAATAAGATTTTATTTTGGTATGTATAAAGTATAAATAAATCTAAATGAACGCGGCGAAAGTGGTCGCAAAAATGTTTACTTCAATTGCACCCCGAACCTGCCGAATAACGTATTCTACGTGTAACAGTAATAGCTCTATCATATTGCAGACTTCTCTAAAACCTTCGATAGAATGGGAGTCCTCTCCATCTTTAACTAACGGAATGCGAAATCGGCCAAAATATATTTAACTACACTAAAAACTACCTGACCAATAGAAAAACAAGTAGAAACGTTGCAGTCGGACGCACCCGACGGCGGTATACTCGATACCAGTAGTAAAACAGATTAAAAGAGAGCTGATTGCAATGGTGTGTGGATACGGCAGGGGTGTAGGCTGCCTCAAAGATTGTCTGGTGCAGATGGGGATGCCAAAAAGCTATCTTCCTACCAAAAAAAAAAAGCTATCTTCTAGCTCAAAGTTAGAAGCATACGATGGATGGTAGGCTGGGTGAGGTATGGGGGGGGCTTGGCATCAACATTTTAGCTGAAGATCTGTGTATGATGTCAATTGCTATCCTCATACCAAATTTGGTGACTCTAGCTCAAAAATAGAAAATTTGTGGGAAGGGGGGCTTGGGCTGGTAAGGGGGGGCGTGGCATCCAAACTTTTGCTGATCTATTTATGATGTCAATAGCTATCCTCAAACCGAATTTGGTGACTCTAGCTCAAAGTTAGTAGAAAATGGTGGAAGGGGGGCTGGGTGCTGGGGGCTGGTATGGGGGGCGTGGCGTCCAATCTTTTGCTGCAGATCTATTTATGATTTTAATTGCTATCCTCAACCAAATTTGGTGACTCTAGCTCAAAGTTAGTAGAATATGGTGGAAGGGGGCTGGGGGCGGTATGGGTGGGGGGCGCCATCCACTTTTTTTGGTTTTCTTCATCACCTATCTTGGCACCAAGGGGCTCGGAACGGGGGGGCGTGGCTCCATAACTTTGATGCAGTTTTTTGGAGATCGTTAATAGCTATCTTCCTTCCAAATTTGGTGACTCTATCTTTAACGCTTTGGAAAATACACGCATTCCCGTTTTTAGTGAAGCATTGGGGCGGTTTGGGGCAGCTTGGACAGTATGGATTGGCGTGACATCCAAAGTTTTTATGCATTTATTTTGGGGCTATAATCACCTATTTTGGCACAAAATTTGGTGGCTCTTACTTTAAAACTGTAAAAGATATAAGCATTTCTGTTTTTATACTGCGGGGGGCTGGGGGCGGAATGGGTGGGTGGGGCTCCAAAACTTTGATGCAGTTTTTGGGGGGTCGTTACCAGTTATCTACCTACCAAATTTTGTGACTGAAAAATAAAAACAAGAATAGGAAACTGCATATCCGATACTTACGCACTCCATAACTGAATACCGCAGTAATCACCGAACTCAGTAATCCTATTCCTCATTGCCTATAATATTGTCATATACCATAGCACGCAAAAAAAACATCAACCTGAACACTCTCTTTAGTAACATCAAAAACTAGTGCAAGCCATCCAACGCTACCCTTTCCCCAAACAAATGCAAACACATACACATCTGCCAAAAACACAATTGCATAGTTCAAAAGCAACACACTGCTAAACATTACCCAAAAACACATATATAAATCAAAAATATAAATGGGATGGAGATGGGGATGGCAAAAAGCTATCTCCCTTCCAAATTTTGTGTCTCTAGCTTAAAGTTTGCTAAAAGTCGGAAAGGGTGGCTGAAGGCGGTAGGGGGGGCTGTGGCAGATAGGGTGGTCGTGGCTCGAAAACTTTGGATGCAATATTTTGGGGGTTATTTGTATCTGTCTTTTTCCCAATTGAGGTAGTTCTAGCTGTAAGGGCTTGCCAAATAGGAGGACTTATCGGCTTTGAGCTATCGAATTTATCGATTTGCCAGTTCCCCAGTTATCGTAGAAACCAATCTTGAAGCATTATGTGTCTTTGTCAAAGAGAAAGATATGTCCAAAGTTTCAATTTCTAGGTTGAAGGGTGAGGAAAAAAGTTGCGTTCATACAGACGGACGCACGGACAGACGGACAGAAACCATGACCGACATGGCACAGACCCAATATACAACGACTATAGAAACAAAAACCAAATCCCCAAACATTAAAAAATACACAACCAATAGCGAAACCAACTCCATTTTAAAAAACATACATACTTTACGTAGACCATCTGATAACAAGTTCCCTCTAAAAAAATCGACGGTCTGTGCTTTCGGCTTGACCTACGGGCTGTGTCTCTAACACGGCCGCTTAGATTTTAGGTAGATTACGTTAACAATTAAAATGAGTAAAATATATTTTTAAGTTACTGCTGAAAACCACATCAATGCAGGTTGAAGATTGAATGTAGTTTCCATAGGTTCCAAGAAGGTTTTGTTTTCTCTCATGATAAATTTCAGACAAATATAAATAATATAAAAGTATTTCCTACTCCCACTCATTTCTTTTTACTTTCAAAATATTTTGTTTAAATATAGGCGCTATTTAGGAGGCATTTTATTATATTTTTATTCAATTGTGTATATTGGTAGCGACTGTTTTGCACTTGTTTATTTCTTGTGAATTCACTCGCAAACTCATTTTGGCTCCCGAATCACATATTAATATAGTTTATACAACCCTTCTAAGTTTGGTTGCATTAATCAGTATAAGTCAAAATTGAGACGACATGAGAAATGAAGCGAGGTGTCCTCTATTATGAGCACCCACAAGCTTTTACCGTTGTTGATTGCTGCTGCACTATGGGGCACTTTGCCATATATGTCCTCTATATGTCCTTAAATTTACTATTTGTTTATGCAAATCTCTTGTAAAAACAAGTAGAAACGTTGCAGTCGGACGTACCCGACTGCGGTATACTCGATACCAGTGGTAAAACAGATTAAAAAAGAGCTGATTGCAATGGTGTGTGGATACGGCAGGGGTGTAGGTTGCCTCAAAGATTGTCTGGTGCAGATGGGGATGCCAAAAAATTATCTTCCTCCCAAATTTGGTGACTCTAGCTCAAAAATAGTAAAATTTGGGGGAAGGGGGGCTGGGGTTGGTAAGGGGGGGCTTGGCATCCAATCTTTTGCTGCAGATCTATTTATGATGTCAATTGCTATCCTCAAACAGAATTTGGTGACACTAGCTCAAAAATAGTAAAATTTGGTGGAAGGGGAGCTGGGGTTGGTAAGGGGGGCGTGGCGTCCAATCTTTTGCTGCAGATCTATTTATGATGTCAATTGCTATCCTCAAACACAATTTGGTGACTCTAGCTCAAAAATAGTAAAATTTAGTGGAAGGGTGGCTGTGGTTGGTAAGGGGGGGCGTGGCATCCAATCTTTTGCTGCAGATCTATTTATGATGTTAATTGCTATCCTCATACCAAATTTGGTGACTCTAGCTCAAAGTTAGTAGAATATGGTGGCAGGGGTGCTGGGGGCTGGTATGGGTGGGGGCACCATCCAAAATTTTTGGGTTTCTTCACTTCCAATCTTGGCACCAAATTTGGCGGCTCTAGCTCATAAGCTGTAGACAATATAGGCACTTTTGATTTCAAAATGCAAGGGGCTAGGGAACGGGGGGGCGTGGCTCCAAATTTTAGATGCAGTTTTTTGGGGATCGCTATCAGCTATCTTCCTACCAAATTTGGTGACTCTAGCTTTAGCTCTTTGGAAAATACACGCATTCCCGTTTTTAGTGAAGCATTGGGGCGGTTTGGGGCAGCTTGGGCAATATGGATTGGCGTGGCATTCAATGTTTTTATGCATTTATTTGGGGGCTATAATCACCTATTTTGGCACAAAATTTGGTGGCTCTAACTCAAAAACTGTAAAAGATATAGGCATTTCAGTTTTTGAACTGCGGGGGGGCTGGGGGCGGAATGGGTGGGTGGGGCCCCAAAACTTTGATGCAGTTTTTGAGGGGTCGGTACCAGTTATCTACCTACCAAATTTTGTGACTCTAGCTCAAACACTATGGAAGATACACGCACTACCGTTTTTAACGAAGCGTTGAGGTGGTTGAAGGCGGATAGGGCAGTATAGATGGGCGTGGCATCCAAAGTTTTTATGAATTTGGTTGAAGATCGTCAAAACCTATCTTGGAACCAAATTGGATGGCTCTAGCTCAAAAACTGTAGAAGATATGGGCATTCTTGGTGTTAAACTGCGGGGGGCTGGGGGCGGTATCGGTGGGCGTGGCTCCAAAATTTTTGATGCAGTTTTTTCGGGGTTGTTAGTAGCTATTTTCTCCCGAAATTTGGTAGTTCTAGCTGTAGGGGCTTGCGAAATAGCTGGATCTATCGATCTTGCGTTATCGAGTTTATCGATTTGCCAGCCCCCTAGTTATCGTAGAGCTCCAATCTTAACACTTTAATTTACTATGCCATAGATAAAGAGATTTGCAAAGTTTGAAGTCTCTAACTTGAAGGGTCTGGAAAAAAGTTGCGTTCATACAGACGGACAGACGGACAGACACCATGACGGACATTGCACAAACCCAATATACTCTTTACCTTCGGTATCGTGTATAATTATATAGTTGGCCGATCTTGATGATTTTTTAAAAAAATTGTAGTATTGTATAAACAACCTTAACTCCCAGATTCGGGCCTGATATGTTGAAAACAAGGGGAAAAATGTATTGCGCTTAAAACTTTATTTACTTGTGGATTCAAAAACATTGTACGAAGCAGTATTATACTTTATATTTTTCGAAAGCTAACAAATTCAATTACCTTCTATATAAATGAGATACCCTTTGTGTATGTATAAAGTATCAATAAATCTCAATAAACGCGGCGAAAGTGGTCGCAAAAATGTTTACTTCAAATTGCACCCCGAACCTGCCGAATAACGTTTTTTACGTTAAACAGTAATAGCTCTATCATAGTTGTAGACTTCTCTAAAACCTTCGATAGAGTGGGAGTCCTCTCCATCTTTAACTAACGGAATGCGAAATCGGCCAAAATATATTTAACTACACTAAAAACTACCTGACCAATAGAAAAACAAGTAGAAACGTTGCAGTCGGACGCACCCGACGGCGGTATACTCGATACCAGTAGTAAAACAGATTAAAAGAGAGCTGATTGCAATGGTGTGTGGATACGGCAGGGGTGTAGGCTGCCTCAAAGATTGTCTGGTGCAGATGGGGATGCCAAAAAGCTATCTTCCTACCAAAAAAAAAGCTATCTTCTAGCTCAAAGTTAGAAGCATACGATGGATGGTAGGCTGGGTGAGGTATGGGGGGGGCTTGGCATCAACATTTTAGCTGAAGATCTGTGTATGATGTCAATTGCTATCCTCATACCAAATTTGGTGACTCTAGCTCAAAAATAGAAAATTTGTGGGAAGGGGGGTGTCGGAGGCAGCAGCAGACAACAAACAACTGAGCGAGCCAACGTTAATTTTAGTTAGCTATAAGTCGCGAGTTTACGCATCACTGATTTTCGTTCTTGCCTTGCACATGCGAATTATCTAATTGCATAGATAACAATTCTCTCAGCTGCTTAGCGTAAGTCAACGCTTGCGCCACTCTCGTTTTTCGTCTCGTTTGCTACGGTTGCGCATCGGCACATGCCCACGCGTATTAAAACCTTACACGTACCTAATTAAGCGTAAAGGAAAAGCACACATTTGTATAACAATTAAATCACAAAATAACATTAAAACTTGATCTGAATAAATACAACAAAAAGGTGATCGTGTTTTATATATGTACCTACAACAAAAAAAACCTAACCTTCTGCACCAGTTCGAACATAGGTGAACACAAAAAAGTGCCTCCTCTAAACAGGGGGCTTGGGCTGGTAAGGGGGGGCGTGGCATCCAAACTTTTGCTGATCTATTTATGATGTCAATAGCTATCCTGTACCAAATTTGGTGACTCTAGCTCAAAGTTAGTAGAATATGGTGGAAGGGGGCTGGGGGCGGTATGGGTGGGGGGCGCCATCCACTTTTTTTGGTTTTCTTCATCACCTATCTTGGCACCAAATTTGGAGGCTCTAGCTCAAAAAATGTGGAATATATAGTCGTTTTTGATTTCAAAATGCTAGGGGCTCGGAACGGGGGGGCGTGGCTCCATAACTTTGATGCAGTTTTTTGGAGATCGTTAATAGCTATCTTCGTTCCAAATTTGGTGACTCTATCTTTAACGCTTTGGAAAATACACGCATTCCCGTTTTTAGTGAAGCATTGGGGCGGTTTGGGGCAGCTTGGACAGTATGGATTGGCGTGGCATCCAAAGTTTTTATGCATTTATTTTGGGGCTATAATCACCTATTTTGGCACAAAATTTGGTGGCTCTTACTTAAAAACTGTAAAAGATATAAGCATTTCTGTTTTTATACTGCGGGGGGCTGGGGGCGGAATGGGTGGGTGGGGCTCCAAAACTTTGATGCAGTTTTTGGGGGGTCGTTACCAGTTATCTACCTACCAAATTTTGTGACTGAAAAATAAAAACAAGAATAGGAAACTGCATATCCGATACTTACGCACTCCATAACTGAATACCGCAGTAATCACCGAACTCAGTAATCCTATTCCTCATTGCCTATAATATTGTCATATACCATAGCACGCAAAAAAAACATCAACCTGAACACTCTCTTTAGTAACATCAAAAAGTAGTGCAAGCCATCCAACGCTACCCTTTCCCCAAACAAATGCAAACACATACACATCTGCCAAAAACACAATTGCATAGTTCAAAAGCAACACACTGCTAAACATTACCCAAAAACACATATATAAATCAAAAATATAAATGGGATGGAGATGGGGATGGCAAAAAGCTATCTCCCTTCCAAATTTTGTGTCTCTAGCTTAAAGTTTGCTAAAAGTCGGAAAGGGTGGCTGAAGGCGGTAGGGGGGCGTGGCATCCAAAGTTTCTATGCTGATCTTTGTGGGAAGTCACTTGCTATCTTCCTATCAAATTTGGTGACTCAAGCTTAAAATTTGTTAGAGGTGTGCTGCAGATCTGTGTATCATGGAGTTTGGTGGCTCTAGCTCAAAAACTGTGCAAGATATAGGCGTTTATGTGTCTAAATTGTGGGGGGGGGGCTGTGGCAGATAGGGTGGTCGTGGCTCGAAAACTTTGGATGCAATATTTTGGGGGTTATTTGTATCTGTCTTTTTCCCAATTGAGGTAGTTCTAGCTGTAAGGGCTTGCCAAATAGGAGGACTTATCGGCTTTGAGCTATCGAATTTATCGATTTGCTAGTTCCCCAGTTATCGTAGAAACCAATCTTGAAACATTATGTGTCTTTGTCAAAGAGAAAGATATGTCCAAAGTTTCAATTTCTAGGTTGAAGGGTGAGGAAAAAAGTTGCGTTCATACAGACGGACGCACGGACAGACGGACAGAAACCATGACCGACATGGCACAGACCCAATATACAACGACTATAGAAACAAAAAACAAATCCCCAAACATGAAAAAATACAAAACCAATAGCGAAACCAACTCCATTTTAAAAACAAGTAGAAACGTTGCAGTCGGACGCACCCGACTGCGGTATACTCGATACCAGTAGTAAAACAGATTAAAAGAGAGCTGATTGCAATGGTGTGTGGATACGGCAGGGGTGTACGCTGCCTCAACGATTGTCTGGTGCAGATGGGGATGCCAAAAAGCTATCTTCCTTCCAAATTTGGTGACTCTAGCTCAAAGTTTGTTAAAGGTAGGGGCTGGGGCGGTATGGGGGCGTGGCATCAAAATTTTTGCTTCAGATCTATGTATCATCTCAATAGCTATCCTCAAACCGAATTTGGAGACTTTAGCTCAAACTTAGTAGAATATGGTGGAAGGGGGGCTGGGGTCTGGGGGCTGGTATGGGGGGCGTGGCGTCCAAAGTTTAGCTGCAGATCTATTTATGATGTTAATTGCTATCCTCATACCAAATTTGGTGACTCTAGCTCAAAGTTAGTAGAATATGGTGGAAGGGAGGCTGGGGGCTGGTATGGGGGGCGTGGCATCCAATCTTTTGCTGCAGATCTATTTATGATGTTAATTGCTATCCTCATACCAAATTTGGTGACTCTAGCTCAAAGTTAGTAGAATATGGTGGCAGGGGTGCTGGGGGCTGGTATGGGTGGGGGCACCATCCAAAATTTTTGGGTTTCTTCACTTCCAATCTTGGCACCAAATTTGGCGGCTCTAGCTCATAAGCTGTGGACAATATAGGCACTTTTGATTTCAAAATGCAAGGGGTTAGGGAACGGGGGGGCGTGGCTCCAAATTTTAGATGCAGTTTTTTGGGGATCGCTATCAGCTATCTTCCTACCAAATTTGGTGACTCTAGCTTTAGCTCTTTGGAAAATACACGCATTCCCGTTTTTAGTGAAGCATTGGGGCGGTTTGGGGCAGCTTGGGCAATATGGATTGGCGTGGCATTCAATGTTTTTATGCATTTATTTGGGGGCTATAATCACCTATTTTGGCACAAAATTTGGTGGCTCTAACTCAAAAACTGTAAAAGATATAGGCATTTCAGTTTTTGAACTGGGGGGGGGGGGGGCTGGGGGCGGAATGGGTGGGTGGGGCCCCAAAACTTTGATGCAGTTTTTGAGGGGTCGTTACCAGTTATCTACCTACCAAGTTTTGTGACTCTAGCTCAAACACTATGGAAGATACACGCACTACCGTTTTTAACGAAGCGTTGAGGTGGTTGAAGGCGGATAGGGCAGTATAGATGGGCGTGGCATCCAAAGTTTTTATGAATTTGGTTGAAGATCGTCAAAACCTATCTTGGAACCAAATTTGATGGCTCTAGCTCAAAAACTGTAGAAGATATGGGCATTCTTGGTGTTAAACTGCGGGGGGCTGGCGGTATGGGTGGGCGTGGCTCGAAAGTTTTTGATGCAGTTTTTTGGGGGTTGTTAGTAGCTATTTTCTCCCGAAATTTGGTAGTTCTAGCTGTAGGGGCTTGCGAAATAGCTGGATCTATCGATCTTGCGTTATCGAGTTTATCGATTTGCCAGCCCCCTAGTTATCAAAGAGCTCCAATCTTAACACTTTAATTTACTATGCCATAGATAAAGAGATTTGCGAAGTTTGAAGTCTCTAGCTTGAAGGGTGTGGAAAAAAGTTGCGTTCATACAGACGGACAGACGGACAGACACCATGACGGACATTGCACAAACCCAATATACTCTTTACCTTCGGTATCGAGTATAAACATACATACTTTACGTAGACCATCTGATAACAAGTTCCCTCTAAAAAAATCGACGGTCTGTGCTTTCGGCTTGACCTACGGGCTGTGTCTCTAACACGGCCGCTTAGATTTTAGGTAGATTACGTTAACAATTAAAATGAGTAAAATATATTTTTAAGTTACTGCTGAAAACCACATCAATGCAGGTTGAAGATTGAATGTAGTTTCCATAGGTTCCAAGAAGGTTTTGTTTTCTCTCATGATAAATTTCAGACAAATATAAATAATATAAAAGTATTTCCTACTCCCACTCATTTCTTTTTACTTTCAAAATATTTTGTTTAAATATAGGCGCTATTTAGGAGGCATTTTATTATATTTTTATTCAATTGTGTATATTGGTAGCGACTGTTTTGCACTTGTTTATTTCTTGTGAATTCACTCGCAAACTCATTTTGGCTCCCGAATCACATTTTAATATAGTTTATACAACCCTTCTAAGTTTGGTTGCATTAATCAGTATAAGTCAAAATTGAGACGACATGAGAAATGAAGCGAGGTGTCCTCTATTATGAGCACCCACAAGCTTTTACCGTTGTTGATTGCTGCTGCACTATGGGGCACTTTGCCATATATGTCCTCTATATGTCCTTAAATTTACTATTTGTTTATGCAAATCTCTTGTAAAAACAAGTAGAAACGTTGCAGTCGGACGTACCCGACTGCGGTATACTCGATACCAGTAGTAAAACAGATTAAAAAAGAGCTGATTGCAATGGTGTGTAGATACGGCAGGGGTGTAGGTTGCCTCAAAGATTGTCTGGTGCAGATGGGGATGCCAAAAAATTATCTTCCTCCCAAATTTGGTGACTCTAGCTCAAAAATAGTAAAATTTGGGGGAAGGGGGGCTGGGGTTGGTAAGGGGGGGCTTGGCATCCAATCTTTTGCTGCAGATCTATTTATGATGTCAATTGCTATCCTCAAACAGAATTTGGTGACACTAGCTCAAAAATAGTAAAATTTGGTGGAAGGGGGGCTGGGGTTGGTAAGGGGGGGCGTGGCATCCAATCTTTTGCTGCAGATCTATTTATGATGTCAATTGCTATCCTCAAACACAATTTGGTGACTCTAGCTCAAAAATAGTAAAATTTAGTGGAAGGGTGGCTGTGGTTGGTAAGGGGGGGCGTGGCATCCAATCTTTTGCTGCAGATCTATTTATGATGTTAATTGCTATCCTCATACCAAATTTGGTGACTCTAGCTCAAAGTTAGTAGAATATGGTGGCAGGGGTGCTGGGGGCTGGTATGGGTGGGGGCACCATCCAAAATTTTTGGGTTTCTTCACTTCCAATCTTGGCACCAAATTTGGCGGCTCTAGCTCATAAGCTGTGGACAATATAGGCACTTTTGATTTCAAAATGCAAGGGGTTAGGGAACGGGGGGGCGTGGCTCCAAATTTTTGATGCAGTTTTTTGGGGATCGCTATCAGCTATCTTCCTACCAAATTTGGTGACTCTAGCTTTAGCTCTTTGGAAAATACACGCATTCCCGTTTTTAGTGAAGCATTGGGGCGGTTTGGGGCAGCTTGGGCAATATGGATTGGCGTGGCATTCAATGTTTTTATGCATTTATTTGGGGGCTATAATCACCTATTTTGGCACAAAATTTGGTGGCTCTAACTCAAAAACTGTAAAAGATATAGGCATTTCAGTTTTTGAACTGCGGGGGGGCTGGGGGCGGAATGGGTGGGTGGGGCCCCAAAACTTTGATGCAGTTTTTGAGGGGTCGTTACCAGTTATCTACCTACCAAGTTTTGTGACTCTAGCTCAAACACTATGGAAGATACACGCACTACCGTTTTTAACGAAGCGTTGAGGTGGTTGAAGGCGGATAGGGCAGTATAGATGGGCGTGGCATCCAAAGTTTTTATGAATTTGGTTGAAGATCGTCAAAACCTATCTTGGAACCAAATTTGATGGCTCTAGCTCAAAAACTGTAGAAGATATGGGCATTCTTGGTGTTAAACTGCGGGGGGCTGGGGGCGGTATGGGTGGGCGTGGCTCGAAAGTTTTTGATGCAGTTTTTTGGGGGTTGTTAGTAGCTATTTTCTCCCGAAATTTGGTAGTTCTAGCTGTAGGGGCTTGCGAAATAGCTGGATCTATCGATCTTGCGTTATCGAGTTTATCGATTTGCCAGCCCCCTAGTTATCGTAGAGCTCCAATCTTAACACTTTAATTTACTATGCCATAGATAAAGAGATTTGCAAAGTTTGAAGTCTCTAGCTTGAAGGGTGTGGAAAAAAGTTGCGTTCATACAGACGGACAGACGGACAGACACCATGACGGACATTGCACAAACCCAATATACTCTTTACCTTCGGTATCGAGTGTAATTATATAGTTGGCCGATCTTGATGATTTTTTAAAAAAATTGTAGTATTGTATAAACAACCTTAACTCCCAGATTCGGGCCTGATATGTTGAAAACAAGGGGAAAAATGTATTGCGCTTAAAACTTTATTTACTTGTGGATTCAAAAACATTGTACGAAGCAGTATTATACTTTATATTGTTCGAAAGCTAACAAATTCAATTACCTCCTATATAAATGAGATACCCTTTGGGTATGTATAAAGTATCAATAAATCTCAATAAACGCGGCGAAAGTGGTCGCAAAAATGTTTACTTCAAATTGCACCCCGAACCTGCCGAATAACGTTTTTTACGTTAAACAGTAATAGCTCTATCATAGTTGTAGACTTCTCTAAAACCTTCGATAGAGTGGGAGTCCTCTCCATCTTTAACTAACGGAATGCGAAATCGGCCAAAATATATTTAACTACACTAAAAACTACCTGACCAATAGAAAAACAAGTAGAAACGTTGCAGTCGGACGCACCCGACGGCGGTATACTCGATACCAGTAGTAAAACAGATTAAAAGAGAGCTGATTGCAATGGTGTGTGGATACGGCAGGGGTGTAGGCTGCCTCAAAGATTGTCTGGTGCAGATGGGGATGCCAAAAAGCTATCTTCCTACCAAAAAAAAAAGCTATCTTCTAGCTCAAAGTTAGAAGCATACGATGGATGGTAGGCTGGGTGAGGTATGGGGGGGGCTTGGCATCAACATTTTAGCTGAAGATCTGTGTATGATGTCAATTGCTATCCTCATACCAAATTTGGTGACTCTAGCTCAAAAATAGAAAATTTGTGGGAAGGGGGGTGTCGGAGGCAGCAGCAGACAACAAACAACTGAGCGAGCCAACGTTAATTTTAGTTAGCTATAAGTCGCGAGTTTACGCATCACTGATTTTCGTTCTTGCCTTGCACATGCGAATTATCTAATTGCATAGATAACAATTCTCTCAGCTGCTTAGCGTAAGTCAACGCTTGCGCCACTCTCGTTTTTCGTCTCGTTTGCTACGGTTGCGCATCGGCACATGCCCACGCGTATTAAAACCTTACACGTACCTAATTAAGCGTAAAGGAAAAGCACACATTTGTATAACAATTAAATCACAAAATAACATTAAAACTTGATCTGAATAAATACAACAAAAAGGTGATCGTGTTTTATATATGTACCTACAACAAAAAAAACCTAACCTTCTGCACCAGTTCGAACATAGGTGAACACAAAAAAGTGCCTCCTCTAAACAGGGGGCTTGGGCTGGTAAGGGGGGGCGTGGCATCCAAACTTTTGCTGATCTATTTATGATGTCAATAGCTATCCTCAACCAAATTTGGTGACTCTAGCTCAAAGTTAGTAGAATATGGTGGAAGGGGGCTGGGGGCGGTATGGGTGGGGGGCGCCATCCACTTTTTTTGGTTTTCTTCATCACCTATCTTGGCACCAAATTTGGCGGCTCTAGCTCAAAAAATGTGGAATATATAGTCGTTTTTGATTTCAAAATGCTAGGGGCTCGGAACGGGGGGGCGTGGCTCCATAACTTTGATGCAGTTTTTTGGAGATCGTTAATAGCTATCTTCCTTCCAAATTTGGTGACTCTATCTTTAACGCTTTGGAAAATACACGCATTCCCGTTTTTAGTGAAGCATTGGGGCGGTTTGGGGCAGCTTGGACAGTATGGATTGGCGTGGCATCCAAAGTTTTTATGCATTTATTTTGGGGCTATAATCACCTATTTTGGCACAAAATTTGGTGGCTCTTACTTAAAAACTGTAAAAGATATAAGCATTTCTGTTTTTATACTGCGGGGGGCTGGGGGCGGAATGGGTGGGTGGGGCTCCAAAACTTTGATGCAGTTTTTGGGGGGTCGTTACCAGTTATCTACCTACCAAATTTTGTGACTGAAAAATAAAAACAAGAATAGGAAACTGCATATCCGATACTTACGCACTCCATAACTGAATACCGCAGTAATCACCGAACTCAGTAATCCTATTCCTCATTGCCTATAATATTGTCATATACCATAACACGCAAAAAAAACATCAACCTGAACACTCTCTTTAGTAACATCAAAAACATGGCTGGTCGCTCATATATATGAAAAGGACTTAATTTGTAAAAATATAAATATAAAAGAAAGAAAAAAGAATTCCGACCGATCCGACGAGCTACTACCGAGCATAGCAAGAATGCGCAACCCCAAGTCCGGCAACACCACGAGAATTGTACTGTAAACCACTACAGTTGCGAGAGGCAAACATAATAAATATTGTCTACACTCACTAAAGATTCTTTTTATTAATATGCTCCTTGAAGGTTTGGTCATTTCTCAAACGATACAAAACGCTTGGATTGAGGATGGTTATCTAAATGCCCAGATCAAACGAATAAAAAATTCAATCAGTCCCATAAATAATAATGATTTAGTAATAAAAGAATACGTTGATGTTAAAGTATTTGAATTAAAAAAAAATCAAACAGCAAATATTACTCAGTAGAGCAAATAAATAATAAGTTAAAAGATTTAGAAAGCAAAATGAACGAAATAAATAATTAAATAACTTAGATAATAGATAATGTTAATAAAAATAGCAGTAAGACGATTTCAAGTATAAACAATAATAATGAGTTCGTGACCAAGCGCTTACATTAAGAACAAAACCGATTGTTGAATGAGAGACCAATGAAACATCAGTAATTAAGGGTTATTAGCAGAAATGTTGAATCATTATGAATCTCGACAAGTTTGGATACTATTCAAACGTTAAAGAGCATTTGGAGTATTTAAACAGAAATAGCAAAAGATTTGTGGGATTTCTCATTGATAAGGATGGTAATTTGAATATACATTACATACGAATCATGTGTTGTATACAACCGCAGGAAGCGAATGGCTTGGTTACAAAAGGATTCGTTGATTATCTATTAATTCAAGTGAATAATGATATAGGTCACAATATTTTATTAACAAAACAAAAAAACCAAAAAGTTGATTTAATACAAAAGAATATAAACGATACTAAAACTAGGATAGAGAGTATAAAAGAAAAACTTGATAAAAATTATAAATTTGTAATTGGGTGCATTAAGGAAAATAAAAATAATAAAAATAATAATGGTGAATGGGGTGTCTTTAGCCTTTAAAGGTAGGTATCCTGCACAGCGAAAAAAAATATTTTCCATACAAAATTGTCGCAGCGGGAACTATTTTTTTGGCTGCGTGTGTTCTAGGTATCCAGCTGCGTAGTAAAATACTAAACTGCTTATCGATAGTATCGATTTTATGCAATATGTACACACTGGCCCTGGGCTCAGGAAAAACCAAATCGTATATCTGTTTGTTCCCAGCAACCAATATTAGTAACGAGAAGCATAATGGAAAGGAAAACCAAAAAGCGTAGTGAAAATTTTACAGACGGGGACAAGATTATGCTCATTAAATCTGTCGAGTCGCGATTATGCCTATGGAGGTTGGATGACAAAAAACATTTGTTTGCGGTTTTGATGCTCCTCTTCCTCGCTCGTACTTGCAACAACATATGCTACCAACAACGAAATAAACATGTTCGCACTATTCTTTTCTATTTTATTTTGTGTTTGTGGGTTTATTTACTTGTTACATTTTATGTCTCAGTGTGACCATGCGCCGCCTTAGCAATAAGAGGCAAAATTACATATTTTTACCTCAAATTAGTGGGCTATGGTCACACTTTAAATTCTTGTGCCATCGCTTCAAAAATATACCACAAATTCCTGCCAGGATTTTTTTACTGGTCTGGATACGGACCTTAACATAAAAACTTGAGTTATATATAAAACGAATATAAATGTTAATTTAATCTAGCCAAACCTATTAAGAGCTGTTTGACTGTCATCCCGAACGAAATGAGTTTAAAATCTCATAAGTGTATATGGGCTGTATGGATCACAAAAATGAAAGAGAAAAAAAAGTGCCTCCAATACTTTCATGCAGTTTTTTGGGGATTGTTATAAGCTATCTTCCTACCAAATTTGGTGACTCTAGCTTTAACGCTTTGGAAAATACACGCATTCCCGTTTTTAGTGAAGCATTGGATTGGCGTGGCATCCAAAGTTTTTATGCATTTATTTTGGGGCTATAATCACCTATTGTGGCACAAAATTTAATGGCTCTAACTCAAAAACTGTAAAAGATATAAGAATTTCTGTTTTTAAACTGCGGAGGTGCTGGGGGCGGAATGGGTGGGTGAGGCTCCAAAACTTTTGTGCAGTTTTTGGGGAGTCGTTCCCAGTTATCTACCTACCAAATTTTGTGACTGTAGCTCAAACACTATCGAAGATACACGCACTACCGTTTTTAGCGAAGCGTTGGGGTGGTTGAGGCGGATAGGGCAGTATAGATGGGCGTGGCATCCAAAGTTTTTTTGAATTGGGTTGGGGATCGTCAACACCTATCTTGGCACCAAATTTGATGGCTCTAGCTCAAAAACTGTAGAAGATATCGGCATTTTTGAATAAAAATTGCGGGGAGCTGGGGACGGTATAGGTGGGAGTGGCTGCACATTTTTTGATGCAGTTTTTTGGGAATTGTAATTAGCTATTTTCTCCCCAAATTTGGTAGTTCTAGCTGTAAGGGCTTGCGAAATAGCTGGATCTATCGATTTTGCGTTATCGAGTTTATCGATTTGCCAGCCCCCTAGCCTAGATTTGCCAGCCCCCGTAGAGCTCCAATCTTAACACTTGAATTAACTATGCCTTAGATAAGGATATTTGTAAAGTTTCAAGTCTCTAGCTTGAAGGGTCTGGAAAAAATTTGCGTTCATACAGACGGACAGACGGACAGACACCATGACGGACATTGCACAAACCCAATATACTCTTTACCTTCGGTATCGAGTATAAAAACGTCGCCCGAAACCTTGTACTACATCTTTGAAATAAACAAATATAAATAAATAAAATTTAAGTTAAAACTACGAAGTCAAGAAGCATTCCTTTATTCAAAGACGTGTTTAAGCACCTTAATATTTCAAGTAGAACTAATAAGAGCTGCATTCCAATATGAGTTAACGGGAATTAGTGAACGAATTACACGTAAAAATTTTATACGAAGAAGAGTTGTAATGAAGAGGATCGATAAACTTTGGCAGGCAGGCTTAGTGGCCATATGAAAGTACGCCTCAGATAGTAGAGAATATAGAATTTTATTGACAATCATTGACACGTTTTCCACTGCGTGGGGAAAAGAATTTGTTAATACTGATTTTAAAAACTTGTGCATGAAACATAACATTATTCATTACTCAAGCTATAGTGTTCTTCAAGCATTAATTGTTGAGCGTTTAAATAGAACTTTAAAGAAAATAATGTGGAATGAGTTAAGTTTCAATGGAACACATAATTAGATTGACATGTACAAGCAGTTGATTAAAGAGTATAATAATCAATATCATAGAACAATTAAAATGTCACCTATAAAAGTAAATTTGTCAAATGAACAGATATTGCTATATACTGTCTATAGCCACTTAAAAATCTTTGTTGGCAGTAAATTCAAAGTAAATGATCGTGTGCGTATAAGTAAACATAAGCATTTATTTGAGAAAGGATATACACCAATCTGGACAAGTGAAATTTTCCAAATTAAAAAAAAAAAAACACAAAGTACATTATCTACAACATACATATTGAAAGATTAACAGGGTACCGAAGTGAAGGAATGTAGTAGACATAAACATTTAGTTTAGAAAGCATATGGTCATTTCCAGAAATAGGTTCACGACAAAAAAATTAAAAGTTGATAATCAAATGTTTTGTTTTTTTATATTGATAAAGAAATACTTTAATTGAAAGAATATAATCAGTTTTTAGCATTTTTTTGTTTTTGTTGTAAAATTTTTGCGCAGAAATTCAGATACATATATGCTTTTTTATTTTTTGCTTGGTTTTGCTTTTTGTTGTTATTTCTCATATATTCAATTTATAGTTGCAGTCTTCTTTCTAGGTTTCTGTACAAACATCAAACTTATACAAAATAGAAAGAGAATTTAGGCAATCATCGACGAACGGTAAATTTTTAAGTTTCTTTCCCCTGCTATTCTTGTGTCCCAAAAGTTCGAGCACAAAAGTGAAATTTTCTTCAGTACTGCGCATCCAGTCGAAGGAATTAGATGATAATTAGTATTCAAAGAAAGTTAATTGCGCTAAACTTAACAAATACAAAAGTTGTGTGTTTTAAAATCTGAAAAAGTGTTAATTTGAATCTAAAGTTTGTCGCGTTCGCCATCGTAAATTCGAAATATTAGAACAAAAAGTATTATTTTCCATATATGCTTACTTTTTATGCAGATGAGTAAAAACAATAATAAAGAAGCATCACGACAATATCTAGAATAAATTAACTCAGATCACGTCAAGCGAGAGAAGTATCTAGACAATGCAGCAATGAGAATGAGAAAACGGCGCGCAAATTTGAAGGAATTGGCAAACAAAAACAAGAGGCTTCTGGAAAGTTAGCGGGAAAAGATCGTCGAAGACAGCAAAATTACAGGAAAAATCATGAAAAAAAGCAAATCAACAAGAAGTCGTCGTTAAACCTAAAAGCTGAAAGCAGACGTTTGTAAAAGTATTAAAAAACAAGTAGAAACGTTGCAGTCGGACACACCCGACTGCGGTATACTCGATACCTCTAGTTAAACAGATTAAAAGAGAGCTGATTGTAATGGGGTGTGGCATGGGCGTACGCTGCCTCAAAGGCTGTAGGCTGGTATGGGGGGCGTGGCGTCCAAAGTTTTGCTGCAGATCTATTTATGATGTTAATTGTTATCCTCATACCAAATTTGGTGACACTAGCTCAAAGTTAGTAGAATATGATGGAAGGGGGGCTGGGGGCGGTATGGGTGGGGGGCGCCGCCATCCAAATTTTTTGGGTTTCTTTATCTCCAATCTTGGCACCAAATTTGGCGGCTCTAGTTCAAAAGCTGTGGAAAATATAGGCGTTTTTGATTTCGAAATGCAGAGGGCGTGGGGATCGTTAACAGCTATCTTCCTACCAAATTTGGTGAATCTAGCTTTAACGCTTTGGAAAATACACGCATTCCTGTTTTTAGTGAAGTATTGGGGCGGTTTGGGGCAGCTTGGGCAGTATGGATTGGCGTGGCATCCAAAGTTTTTATGCATTTTTTTGGGGGTTGTAATCATCTGTCTTGGCACAAAATTTGGTGGCTCTAGCTCAATAACTGTAAAAGATATAAGCATTTCTGTTTTTGAACTGTGGGTGGCTGGGGGCGAAATGGGTAGGTGGGGCTCCAAAACTTAGATGCATTTTTTGGGAGGTCGTTACAAGATATCTACCAACTAAATTTTGTGTCTCTAGCTCAAACAGTATGGAAGATACACGCACTACCGTTTTTAGTGAAGCGTTGGGGCGGTTGAGGGCGGCTATGTCAGTATAGATGGGCGTGGCATGATATTGGTTGGGGATCGTCAACACCTATCTTGGCACCATACTTGATGGCTCTAGCTTAAAAACTGTGGAAGATATGGGATTTGGTGTTAAACTGCGGGGGGCTGGGGGCGGCATAAGTGGGCGTGGCTCCAAAATGAATTTTGATGCAGTTTTTTGGGGCTTGTTAGTAGCTATTTTCTCCCCAAATTTGGTAGTTTTAGCTGTAAGGGCTTGCGAAATAGCTGGATCTATCGATTTTACGTTATCGAGTTTATCGATTTGCCAGCCCCCTAGCTATCGTAGAACTCCAATCTTGACACTTTAATTTACTATGCCATAGATAAAGAGATTTGCAAAATTTGAAGTCTCTAGCTTGAAGGGTGTGGAAAAAAGTTGCGCACATACGGACACACAGACGGAAAGACGGACAGACACGATGACGGACATTGCACAAACCCAATATACTCTTTACCTTCGGTATCGAGTATAAAAATTCTGGTCTTAAAAGCGCTCTATAAGAAAAACGTTCCGACAGAAAAATGAAATTCAAAGCGCGCATTTTAATTACCAGCAAGTATCAATTTTTACTTGCGTTGCGTGGACTTCATTAAAAACAACAACACAACAATCTTTGGCTATAACTAGTGACAGCTTGAATTATAACAATGTAGAAGTTATCTTATTTTTTACAAAAACTTTTAACGACCTAACAAAAGATCATGGACATTTAAAAAAAAATGTTTTTTTTTCAGACGGATGTAGTTCGCAATTCAAAAATAAATTTTTATTTCACAGCTTAACAGATTTTTTTTGTTGAATTTGAATGCAAAGCAGTTGAGACGAACTTTTTGGCATCATCGCATGGAAAAAGTGCAATGGATGAGGCTGGAGCTGTATTAAAAAGAAAAGTTTGGCAAATAACGAAAACAAAAAAAGTCTTGCTTCATAATGCATTTGCATTCTACACTCAGAAAAAAAAGTAGTACACATAAGCATATTCATGGTTTATTCAACTATTTTCGTACATAATTTCATTCTTAATATGCATTTTTTAACTTGACATGTGCACATGGTAAATCAAGAATTACTATAAAATCGACGGTCTGTGCTTTCGACTTGACCTACGGGCTGTGTCTCTAACACGGCCACTAAGATTTTACGTAGAATACGTTCTGAAAAATCTAAAAGTTTTTAGAAATTAAATATATTATAAATAGTGAGACGCGGTTTTTTCTTTGTATATGCGAATTTTTAATATTGAATAAGTGTGGCGGCTTCAAGACTCTTATGACAGTTAAAACTAGCTTAGCTTAACAATAGTGTGCGAAAGCCACAAGCGGCCGCACTTGAGGGAATTCGCCGTCGGCAATTGCCGATCGGCTTGTGAGACGACTACAACTAAGAGTACATACTACATACTTCAATTTCTCTTAACTAACTTACAACTAACAATGCAATTTAATAGGAGTGACAAATTCCAGTTAATTCTGCTTCAACATTCCGGCCCCGTTGACGAGCTCCGGTCTTCAACACTCCTCGACAGGCAGCGGTGCCAGTTTGTGCACCGGTCGTTGAATAACGCCGCCAATTTAATAGGAGTGACAAATTCAATTTAACTCTGCTTCAACACGTTCCATTTCAAATTTATCAAACAAAATAGACGTAATGACAAAACAATGTAATTAAATTAAGTAAAATATATTTTTAAATGTCTGCTGCAAACCATATCAATGCAGGTTAAAGATTGAATAAAGTTTCCATAAGTTCCTAGAAGGGTTTGTTTTCTCTCCTGATAAATTTCATACAAATATTAATAATAGGGGTTTTTCACACGCAACGTTGTTATTCGTTATTCGTTAAAGTTATACATGTATTTTGTTTTTGTAAATTTATCGAAATGCCGGCTTAACGAATAACACTTTAACGAGCTGGCAACCCCGACAAATTACTTGTTATTCGGTAAAACACTAATCAGCTGTTTTTTGCTTTGTGTTTTGTCAGTTATGGTGCAAATAATATAAATATTTTAACGATTAACAGCTGACGTAAAAAACGAGTCTTCACAGTTGGCAACCTTTAACAAATTTAACGAATAACGAATAACATCGTTGCGTGTGAAAACCCCTAATATATATGTATTTTCTACTCACACTTATTTCTTATTACTTTTAAAATATTTTGTTAAATATAGGCGCTTTTTAGGAGGCATTTTATTATATTTTCATTCTATTTAGTATATTGGTAGCGACTGTTTTGCACTGGTTTATTTTTCGTGAATATACTCACACACTCATTTTGCCTCCCGAATCAAATACATACATAAATAGTCAAAAACAGCCATAAACTAACAAAAACACGTGCTGGATTGTCGTAGCTGAGACCCACAAAATGCACAAATTAAAAATACCCCTTGTACAAATATTTAATAATCGTCAATAAAAAGCAAGTAAGAAAGGCTCTAGTCGGGATAGCCCGACCAGAAGATACCCTGAACACAGTTGCAGTCATTGCGTCCTAAAAGTATGCTTCAAATAATGATCACTTTAAAATTTTAACAAAACTCATAATTGACTTAACTTTACGATATCTCTGGTGTTTCTTAACCGATTTAGACGAAATTTTGAGAAAAAATCTATCGTTACCCATTACACCAAACCCCATTTTTCCATTTTCCAAATTCGATATTTTTGTTATCGATTCCGTTTGTATATCGATAACCAGAGTAGTTATCGATAATTTGAAGTAAACTTGTTCTGCTTATGGTATAGAAGAACTAATATTCAAAATCTGAAGTCTCTCGCTCTTGTAGTCTCTGAGATCTACGCGTTCATACAGACGGACAGACGGACAGACAGACAGACGGACAGACGGACGGACAGACGGACATGGCTATATCGACTCGGCTATTGATACTGATCAAGAATATACATACTTTATGGGGTCGGAGATGCTTGCTTCTGCCTGTTACATACTTTTGCACAAAACCATTATTCCCTGATTTACCCATTTTATGGGTTCAGGGTATAAAAAGACCAACAGGCTGTGTCTCCAGCACGGCCGCTAAGATTTTACGTAGAATACGTTCCATTTCAAATTTATCAAACAAAATAGACGTAATGACAAAACAATGAAACTAAATTCAGTAAAATATATTTTTAAATGTATGCTGCAAACCATATCAATGCAGGTTGAAGATTGAATGTAGTTTCCATAAGTTCCTAAAAGGGTTTTTTTTCTAATATAAATTTCATACAAATATTAATAATATAAATGTATTTTCTACTCACACTTATTTTTTATTACTTTTAAAATATTTTGTCAATAAAGGCGCTTTTACGGAGGCCTTTTATTATATTTTCATTCTATTTAGTATATTGGTAGCGACTGTTTTGCACTGGTTTATTTTTCGTGAATATACACACACACTCATTTTGCCTCCCGAATCACATACATACATAAATAGTCAAAAACAGCCATAAACCAACAACAACACGTGCTGGCTTGTCGTAGCTGAGACCCACAAAACGCACAAATTAAAAATACCCCTTGTACAAATATTTAATAATAGTCAATAAAAAAATCAAATATATTATTTAATATATAGATAATATATTTCAATTACTTACAAAAAAAATCGATTAAAGTGCTAGTTTATTAAATTATCTACAACATAATTATGAACGCCCTACCTTATTGCCAAAATATAAACAAACATATTACGCAGACATAATATTGAAGTAATCACGTTTTGCTATTTAATTGCACAAAGTTCATATTGAGATTATACAACCCTTTTAAGTTGGGTTGCATTAATCAGTATAAGTCAAATGTTGAGACGACATGAGAAATGAAGAGCGGTTGCTTCTTTTTCGAACACACACAAGCTTTTACCGTTGTTTATTGCTGCTGCTCTATGGGGCGCTTTGCCAAAAAAAAATTGACAGCCTGTGTCAGATCACACGGGCGCATAGGTTAGCCGTAGAATACGTCTGTCCTTGTGCAACAAAAATTATGAAGCGATAGCCTAATAACAACAACCACATAGATGTTTTATTTTATTTTTAATTGTGTTTGTTGTCATTTGGCTAATTATTTCCTTTTTACTGCAATACTGGTTAGCATCTCTGATATAAATTTAGCAAACATTGACTTGAAATAGAAATATATATTTACATAATTTATTACATCAAAATTGTCTTTTATAGAATAAATTCGAATATTTAATTTTAAAACACAACTTACCTGAACTTCTATTCCGTACATTTAAAATATTCACTCTGTTACGCAGCGAAGCTACGTTTCTTTTTACAGGCGGCATTGTTCAATATTCATTTAAATTAAATTAAATTAACTTAATTCACAGTAACTGTTCACAAGATGCGAAAATCAGGGCTGCCACCGTAAAGACGAATTATCGATAGTTTAACTCACGATAGTTTATATGATATTTTTGCACGGGCATATTTATTGTTTTGGTGCAAAAGCATAATTAAATGTGCAACACAAACAATAAAACATGATTTCGAAAACTTGCACTCAAATTTCAGAATTGGGGTAAATATATTTTATTGTGTTATAATTGTTTGGGGCTGACGCTTAAGCTGAGCTTGTTCACCCCTGGCACGGAAGAATTTATGTATGAAAATTTAATTATGCCCGAATATCTTAATGAAATTTCCACATTTAGAAGCTATCAGTCATGACCGCATGTATATCAAACGAAAGGAAATCAAGTCTTCTTTGTATTAAAACAAGTTTTAATCGATTCTCTGGCGGAATTTTTGAGCAATGTGCAATTGAAAAAAAAGTAGTGATTTTTGCACTGATTTTTTGCCTTGAAAAGTTATATATTTGGCAAAATTATTAGAAATTTGAATGTGGGAATGTTTGTTTACCTCATCTCAACTTAAATTCGAAAAACTCAGATTAATTGATTGATTATTGAGATTGCTAGAGCAATTTAAAGTCTTCAAAATGAAGCAAAATTTTGCATGTTTTTGATCTCATTTTTTTAATAGAAAATGTAATCACTTCATATATATATATATAGCTTAAAATAAAGGTTGAAGCCTTGGCTTTAAAATTAAATTAATTTGAGGAAAATCTATTCATTAGTTCATGAGCAATGAGCGATTTTGTGAAGCAACCATATTACAACAACAACTTTTTTGGATAGCACACTCATACCGAAACGTAAGACGTATTCTACGTCAAAAATGCCCCTGAACCAACATTCAACGATTGTCAATGAAATCTTTAACATATGATTTTAATATATATAATTGGATTGTTCGTTATTAAGTTGTGTAAAAAAAATATAAAAACACAGTATTATTTCTTTTACACTAATAAACTTTTTATTCAATTTTAAAATGTTGACGAATGTTAAACGTCTTGCTTATTCTATGATTCAATTCCAACTCCGGAGAATAAGGTTTGGTTTACGTTTTGGTTGATTTTAAGAAACTGTATGGTAGGATTTATCTTGCTTTATATGGTTGTATTGTAGAGCTCATCATGTATGTAGAAGGTTTCTTGTAAGAGTATGTTCTTTATGATTTCACTACTTGCCTGAAGCCCATTTTACCTACAAATTTGAAAATTTAAAAAAAACGCAAAAAGTCGTTTACAGTAATTAACAGTAGACTAGGAATCCTGGTTCTACGACCGTTTTGACTTCATAGTTCTTAGAAATTTAGATAATCCAATAAATCTTCATGCTCGGATTCTGGCTTCAACCAACGCATTTAGACATTGTGCTTTAATCAATAGATACACTTAATTTATTTTTCTTTTGTTTTTGTTTTAGCCAACATCATAATTTCATTTCAAGAGCAATATAAAATTAAATTCAAAGAAATGTTCGTTTAATTGTTAAGCTACATAATTGGTGAGAGTACGGAAGAATAGTTATATATTCGTTAAGATAACACAGAACATTCTTATTGTGCTTGTTAAAGCGGTATTTGGTAGGCTTTAATCTTTTATAATTTTTGTGGTTTATAGCTCGGACATTGAAAGAGCGAGATAACGTTGTTCTTTATATGAAGGAAATTAGAAAATGTACTTCCTAGATTTTAGCTTCACTAAATTCTGGCTTAACTATTTTTTAGGGCTTCATTTTTTTTTTGACCTCACTTGCCTTGGTAAGACTTCCAAATAGTGTAAGGGCAGTTTCAGTATTGTTCATTGATTTTGTTTTAATTATTTATTTAATTTAAATTTTATTTATTTTGCTTCTTATCTTTATACATTGGCTTTTAATATAAGTGCAAGCCAATTTTAGAACCAAAACATAGTCTTTTTCTATACCGCATAAATAGAAGCATCCTTCACCCCAGATATTATGTTTATTATTGATCAATATTTTGATCAGCTGCCTTTCGTAGGCTGCCTAGGTCTGTTGGTCAATTTTTAGCTATCGAGATTAAACTTTGTTCAGAATCTAGTTTTTTTGTTGATGGTTTTTGCTTTTTCGCTTGCAGCTTATTCATTTTTCAAAACCACTGAGATCCGATCCGTGAACTATATAATTTACCCAACATTCCGATGCAAGATTGGCCCTAGGGAATTATTCTAAGTAATAACATGAAGGCTTTATAAGTGTATACAATATTCTGCCTTCCGATGATGGTTGCCTTGTTTGTTTATATCGTTTTATTTTTATACTCGATACCGAAGGTAAAGAGTATATTGGGTATTTGCAATGTTCGTCAATATGACGGCGTCATGGTGTCTGTCCGTCCGTCCGTCTGTCCGTCTGTATGTTCGCAACTTTTTTCCACACCCATTAAGTTAGAGACTTGAAACTTTGCAAATGTCTTTATCTATGGCATAGTAAATTAAAGTGTCAAGATTGGAGCTCTAAGATAACTGTGTTAGCAATTCGATAAACTCGATATCTTAAAATCGATAAATCCTCCTATTTCACTCGCCGTTACAGCTACATCTACCAAATTTTGGGAGAAGATAGCTATTTACAACACCCAAAAACGGCATCAAAAAGCCACGCCCTTCATTCCGCCCCCAGCCACCCCGCAGTTTGAAACCAAAAATGCCTATATCTTCTACAGTTTTTGAGCTAGAACTACAAAATTTGTTGCCAAGATGCCACGCCCATCCATACTGCCCTAGCCGAGTCATGTGAGTCATACCGAAAGTGATAGAGTGGGAAAGTGATAGATGGTAACGGTGTTAGAGGGGAAGGTGTTAGAGGAAGAAAGTGTTAGAAGCGAGTGTGCGCATACCTCTTAACTATCAATTCATAGCTAAAGGCTGGTCGCACTTTGGTAAGTAGTAAGTAGCGAGTCGAGTAGACAGTAGCTCGGTAAGTAGCTACTCGCCAAAAACTATTCGCACTTATAAAATAAACTGATTAGTACAGTGCATTGGGGTTGTGCGGTCGGCAGCGAGATGAGTGTGCAGCGCAAAAAAATCATCCCACCGAAGAGACATGTTTACTCCACAACAGCTTGGAAATAATCAACTGTACTGTTTCAAAACGTTCTGACTTGCTGAATAGCCGGTAGACAGTAGCTCTGCCGCGCTAATCGCACAAAAAAAAGAGTAGATTCTATTCTGTTTTTAGTCGAGTAGCGAGTGAGCTGACTAAATTACTTGCCTAAAATTTTGCTATTCGGATACTGTCTACTCGTCTCGCTTCTTACTACTTACCAAAGTGCGAACCAGACTTAAGGGTGGAAATGCCAGAGAACACAAGCGTGCACCTGTTTGACGTGCTTTGCGTCGTACGCCTGCAGGCAATCCATAAACAATAACTGTTTATGGTCGTTAGAATCAGTGATCAAAGAATGAAAAGAAAGAGTCCAGCGTGCGCCGGTTTGATGTGCGTTGCCTTGCATACCTACATACAGGTCATAAGCCTTCATTGTTACAAAAAAAGACCAACAGGCTGTGTCTCCAACACGGCCGCTAAGATTTTACGTAGAATACGTAACATTTCAAATTTATCAAACAAAATAGAAGTAATGACAAAATAATGAAATTAAATTAAGTAAAATATATTTTTAAATGTATGCTCCAAACTATATCAATGAAGGTTGAAGATTGAATGTAGTTTCCATAAGTTCCTAGAAGGGTTTGTTTTCTCTCCTGATAAATTTCATACGAATATTAATAATATAAATGTATTTTCTAATCACACTTATTTATATTTACTTTCAAAATATTTTGTTAAATATAGGCGGTTTTAAGGAGGCATTTTATTATATTTTCATTCTATTTAGTATATTGGTAGCGACTTTTTTGCACTGGTTTATTTTTCGTGAATATACACACACACACTCATTTTGCCTCCCGAATCAAATACAAAATACATACATAAATAGTTAAAAACAGCCATAAACCAACAACAACACGTGCTGGATTGTCGTGGCTGAGACCCAAAAAATGCACAAATTAAAAATACCCCTTGTACAAATATTTAATAATCGTCAATAAAAAAAATCAAATATATTATTTAATATATAGATAATATATTTTAATTACTTACAAAAAACGTCGATTTAAGTGCTAGTTTATTAAATTATCTACAACGTGTTTAATTGATTCTGAACGCCTTACCTTATTGCCAAAATATGAACAAACATATTACACAGACATAATATTGAAGTAATCACGTTTTGCTATTTAATTGCACAAAGTTCATATTGAGTTTATACAACCCTTCTAAGTTGGTTTGCATTAATTAGTATAAGTCAAATGTTGAGACGACATGAGAAATGAAACGCGGTTGCTTCTTTTTCGAACACACACAAGCTTTTACCGTTGTTTGTTGCGGCTGCACTATGGGGCGCTTTGCAAAAAAAAACTGTCATATATTTATTTTTACATATCCTAAAATTAACTTCTTGCTTATGCAAAATCGATGATTTTTTAAAAAAAAATTAAGTATTATATAAACATGCTTGACTCCCAGATTTCGACCTGATATGTTGAAAACAAAGGGCGGCAACAAGCCAATTTTATTAAAATGTTTACTTCAAATTGCACCCCTAACCTGCCGAATAACGTATTCTACGATAAAATAGTAAAATCAACATTTTTCATAGTTGATTTAAAATGTTAACGTATTAATGTTGATGCACAAAAATATTAGATTTAACGTTTTATTACAATGGAACTGAACATGAGATTTCTTATTTTAAAATTTCGAGTACATCAAATCCAAGTATGCCATTTGTCAGTTTTTATTCACTCGCGGTAACTGTTATTAACTATTGAAATTGCTAGAAATACGCCAAAATCTTATTTAATCAAACAAACAGATTACGAAATATGATGGGCCTAAACCGGGATTCGAAGCAGATGTTGCCGAATAATTTCGTTTTCGGTTAGTTTTGAACTAAAGCAAACGCTTCGGAAAGGAAGTAAGATGTCTGCTCTTTATTTTAAATAGGGAACATACCTCATTGTTAATAACAACAAAGTAAGAATAAACAATGGTGGTATTGAATGGAATTTTTGTTTTGTTTATTGACTATGCGTTAATAGTTGAATTAAATATATTTCAACGTTAAATTGAACTTGGCATGTTGTTTTAAAGTGCCTTCACTTTGATTTAACTATTTTTCATGTTCGATTTGCTGTTTAACTATGTTTTTAGTTGTATCAACATATTCTATAGCTAAATTTACTACGTTTCATAGGTAAAACCCGCACAGTAAAATCAACTATTTTCATAGTTGATTTTCGGATTTTTTTTTTTCTCAATGTACGAATGCGCGAAAAACAAGGTTTTTGGAATTCGCATTATGTATGTTCAAGAAGGTGAAATTTTGATTTCATCAATCTTAAAAGAGAATTGGGAACAGTTGCCAAATGTTCCAGGGATAAACAAAATTCATCAAGTTTCTTGCATTTAAATATAAAAGAAGCTCAAACAGCATACTCAAAAAAGAAAAAACAAAAGAAAAAATCGACGGTCTGTGCTTTCGGCTTGACCTACGGGCTGTGTCTCTAACACGGCCGCTAAGATTTTACGTAGAATACGTTCCATTTCAAATTTATCAAACGAAATAGACGTAATGACAAAACAATGTAATTAAATTAAGTAAAATATATTTTTAAATGTATGCTGCAAACCATATCAATGCAGGTTAAAGATTGAATGTAGGATCCATAAGTTCCTAGAAGGGTTTGTTTTCTCTGCTGATAAATTTCAAACAAACATTAATAATATAAATGTATTTTCTACTCACACTTATTTCTTTTACTTTCAAAATATTTTGTTAAATATAGGCATTTTTAGGAGGCATTTTATTATATATTCATTCTATTTAGTATATTGGTAGCGACTGTATTGCACTGGTTTATTTTTCGTGAATATACACACACACTCATTTTGCCTCCCGAATCAAATACATACATAAATAGTCAAAAGCAGCCATAAACCAACAACAACACGTGCTGGATTGTCGTAGCTAAGACCCACAAAATGCACAAATTAAAAATACCCCTTTTACAAATATTTAATAATCGTCAATAAAATTTCTCACATATATAATTTCGAG